>PVKH010021204.1:0-14402 GCA_004027955.1 Chaetophractus vellerosus | reverse complement strand
TTTGCAGGGCACAATTTTATAGGTTTGACCAAATGTACAATGACCTTTATCCATCACTGCAATGTTATTCGGGACAATTCCAATGTCCAAAAAATGCCCCCATGTTTCACCTATTCTTCCCTCTCAGAAAGTCTGGTAGCCACTGCCTTTATCTCCATGATACAAGTTCTTCCATTGCTAAAATAATCATAAGTCTACTTTAGTCCATAGTTGTTTACCACCCTTATGCTTGTTCATTCCTCATTCTTGAGGATTTTGGGATGGTGATGCCCACTCTGCTTCCAATTGAGAGGGAGCTTAGAGCCAATAGAACTGTATTGCATGCAGCTGCAGACACTCTACACTTCCTGGGATGGACATTATCCATCATCCTCCTTTTGTTACTTGTCCTTGGTGAGTATAATGAACTGGTGAGTAGGTGTTGCAACTCTGCTGAGATTCAGGTGCCCAAATGGGGAAAAGCCTCCATATTCATCAGTATATGAACAGAACATAGATTTAATGCTCTGGGACATATATTTAACAAGTATAGTGCTAATTATAGGTTAAAATAAAAATGGATAGAAGAGCCATGTGTAGAGAAATTATAAGTGAGTCTAACTCTGTTATATTCGGGAGCATATATTCCAAAGTAATGCCCATTGACAGGGTGCCTAATTCCGGAGATTGTCTGCCCTGTCTATAGTGTCTAGCTGTCTCTAGAGCCATCAGGAGCCCCGCTGTTTGAGGCACTATTTACATTGGCAGTCAATGGGATCCGGCATAAGCATACCCTCTGGAACACCCTCCCAACACACTTTGAAATCTCTTAGCCATAAAACTCATTTGTATTTTATATTTCCCCTTTTTGGTCATGGTCTATTTCCAATGTATTGCCAACTGATGCTTGGTAATAATCCCTTGGTGCCAGAGACGCTTTTCCCCATGATCCATGTCCTATGCTGGGGGGAAGGTAGTGCACTTATATGCTGAGTTTGGCTTAAAGAGAATCCACCTTTGAGCAACAAAGGGGCTTTCAAGAGGTAACTCTAAGGCAATGTATAATACTAGCCTAAATTTCAATTTCATAAGAAAAGATTCATAAGTACAACCATAAATATCAAGGGCCTGGTGACATGGTCTGCCCTCCTTCACTAGGCAGATATTACTGGGGACTTTAAAAGAATAGCACAGAAAAAGAATCCATGGAGAAAAGCGAGGCTGGAAGTCCAAGGAATCTAAAAGAGAATGGAAAAGACACTGCCATGCACATTGCCATGTGAAAGAAAAGTCAAAGAACCCCAACGATTGCCAGCCAGCCAGAAGTTGGCAACTCTGATACTGCAAGCCTTCTAGCCTCTGACACTGTGAGCCAATAAATCCTCTTGTTACACCAACCCATTGCATAATTGTTTTAGCAGCTGAGAAACTAAAATCTTACCTCTCACTATTACCATATTTTGTTTTTTATTTCTTTCTATTTGTGCATATTATATTACTGAGATTGTCCTGTATATACTTTTGCCAATTGTCATAAAATTAATAATTTGAATGTTTTGGGTGGAATCAACTCTAATTCAACAGTAAGCTTCTCGAGAACTATCAGTCTTTGCTTAACTTATGTGTCTCCATGGATCTCATTCCATCTGCTTATTATATTCATGGAATTCCTAAAAAAAGTCTGTATGTTAATAACACTCTTCCTTTTTGTTCCTAAACAAAGTTGAATTTGATATTTTGTTGAAACAATTTTGAGAAGGGTTGTGACTTATCATACCTTTTTCAGCATATCTCCATAGTGTTTTCTTAAACATAACTATAACATCAAAATTAAATATATGAAAATGTACTTATGCCTATAAATAATTTTTCCCATATCTACTTTTTTTATAAACTTAGTTCACATTCATTTATTTAGCAATCATTGAGTCTTACTTTAGGCTAGACCCTAACAATTTAGTAGTGAAGTAAAAGCAGGCTTTCTGCTTTAAAAAGGTTATACTATAGAAGGAGGAGCTAGATAATAAGTGAATAAACAAATAGATCACAATTGTTTTAAATAACTGTATGTGTTTGAAGTCAATCTGGTGAGGTTATGAGAGAATATGTAACTAGCTGCTGGAGAAGGACCCCTACTTGTTGAGGGAATGGAAATTTCTTTCAGGGATTGTGTTGTTTGACCTGTGCCATAAAGAAATGAAAGGAGCCAGTGGGCTGAGCATTCCAGATTTAGAAAACAGCAAATTTAAAAGAACTAAGATAGGCATGGTCCTGGCAGTTTTAGAAAAAATAATAAAGAGAATGTAGAGGATGTATAGTGAATGAAGTGGGATGATCAGGTGATAAACTTGGAAGAAAAGGCACTTGAACATTGTTTATGCAAGCCACATAAGTTTTGATAGAGATTTTGGCTCAGTGCCATGGAAGCAATTAGGAAGACAGTCTGAATTGAAAGTAGAAAGTGACATGATTTCAAAGCACTACTCAAGATATACTAGGGGAAAAATATTTTAGAAAGTTAAGAGAAGAAGTAATTAAGCAAATAGAAGAAACTTTCAGCCTCACAGTTTAACATGAGTAGTTCCTCTTCTTAATATCATATGGATAGCACATAATTCATTGTTACTGCTTTAGAGCAGAACAAGGTATGGTTTTCAGATTTTTCTACTTTCTATAATACTGTGATAAATATTCTGTGACATATTTTTCATGTTTAAATTTATTTCTTTAGGATTAGACAATTCAAAGAATGTTACATAAGAAAGTCAGAATCTTTAATGTTCTGGAAACTCTTTGGGAAATTAATTTTCCACACATTTTAGCAATGTGTACTCCCCAAAACTGTGCAGATTCCCTGTCTCTTCTAAATCCTACAAACACTTATTTTTCACTATTTTCAGAATACCAAACAGGAACTATTGCTTTAATGGTCCCTCTTTTCCTTGAGTACAAATACACACATTTGAGCAACTCTATTTCCATGTGTAAATTGTCCAACTATGCCTTTTGCCTGATATTTCATTGCTCCTTATGTGAGTGATTCAGAAATCTTTTACTATTAATGAATTAAGTGACTTACAGAATTTCTCTTAAACTAAACTTATTTTCAAGAAATTTTAAGTTTTCTTGACATTTGTTGAATAGAGATTTATGTAATTTTGAAAACTAATATCTTTTTTATATCCTGACTTTGCTTTTATATTTATATTTCAGTTTTCTAATGATGCTAAAACTTCTCCAGATTTGTAAGATAAAATGTAAGTAGACCGGAGGATGGATGACATAGGACTTCTTAGATTTGTCTGCTTTTGTCTGTTCCATGTTGTTTCACTCTCCATTAAGCTAGCACAGTATTCTTTATATAGTGGTTTCAGGGAAATAAAGAGAGAAGATCCAATGGGTGAGCGCTTTTGTAACCTCTGCTTGTATAATGTTTGCTAATGTCTCATAGGTCAATAAGTCACCCGGTCAAGTCAACATAATGGTCAGGTAATATTCAAGCATAATTTATCCTACTTGGCTGCTCTAAGAATCAAAAACTATTATTATATACATAAATTATGGCTGCTTCTATCCTTTAAAATCTTACATGCAAATTTTCATTTAAGAAGCTGTTCTATGAAAATTAATGTCATTAAATAATATCATTATGAGTTTGGAAGTAAGGTTAATATTAAAACCCAGTACTTGTTTATTTCTGATGAATTCGTTTCTATGTATTTGTTATGGCTTTCAAATTGGAGACTTGTCTCTTTACATCTCTTCTTTAGCTATTAATTTGAGATGTGCCCATTGGCTTCCTTTTACTGGATTTCCCCAGAATGAATTCACATATATTTTCAGTGATTCAAACTTCAACATATTCTCCACAGTTTCAGCTATTGATAGTGCTCTTGTTTTCATAAAGTATTTGTAGATTTTTGCTTTGGCATCATTTGCTTTTGAGTAAAAGAGAGTGCTTCTCCATTTTTGGGCATATTAACTCACCTGCAATATTTCATGTTCACAGTAGTTTCTATTCTTTTATTTCATTAACAGTTCTTTAATATATTAGGAAAAGACATAAAGTATATTATCCTTTGTACATCTTAACCTGGCTATGTAACAAAGAGTTTAAAAAGGGAAAAAGAAAAAATATTGTAAGGAGAGTAGCTTCCTTAAAACTCCTAATGATTAGTCGCCTCAGGCAAAATTTGACTTGATGCACAACTGACTTGATTTCACTGAAGGAAAGAATAAATCAGATTAAAATTAATTACCATCCCTACTGATCAATTGAGTGATTGTGTCTGTAGGTTGACCAGGATAATTGATAAATTCTTGTGTGAGTTCAAGTGGAGGAGGTTGATTTCTTGATAAATGGTACTTACGATTTTTATTATTTTCTGGAGTTTTCTGTCACTTATTGAGCACATAATAAACTTAAATTTTAATTCTAAAAACACTAAATGAAAATTATGAACACCAGTAGCGATTATTTTCATTTTATCCTAGATAGCACCCTGAATAACTGGAAAATTTATTTTAACTACTTCAAACATATTTTACTAAAAAGGTGTGACTATGTTTGTGATAGAAATCACATGTTCAAAAGTTTAAAAATGCATAGTCAGCATTTTGTGCAGAGTCAATTTGACATCAAGCAATAAGACTTGTAGGTTCTTTGCTTTATTTTTATGTTAATTTAATTTAAAGATTTTCTGGTCATTTTGATGCTAAACAGATAAAGCATGAGATCTTATATTTAAAATAAAATTGAAATTCAGGGCTTGAAATCAAGGTACCTGGGATTAATAAATCATACTTTCTGTATTTCTTTTCCAAGTAACTTATTTACTAATGTTCAAAGTACAAGACTCTACAAAATGAGGTTAATATTTTATTTCTAAATTCTTATAAAACAATCTTCTGGATGTCATGTATGGATTAGATTCAAATGTTTACATATAATTTGAAATTTTGAATTAATTTATATGCTGAGGTTTAAATAATAATTTTCAGAGAAAGTATTCAGTATAAAATTATTTTGGGGATCTAATCTCAGTTTGTTTGGATATTTTTGTTCACCAAAATTAACAGTATTTTTGATAATTGTCATTTGTTGATGCAAGACTGTTTTCTTTAAAATGTTTAATTGCTAAAAACTTCTGATGGTAGCCTCATATACTTTTAGGGATGATATTATACATAGGCCTAATTAAATTTCATTTTCCAGAACATGGTCATCTCACTTACTTTTGCTTTTCGTTTTTTTCCTCTGTTCAAAGTTACCTTCATTTGAAGTTTTCCCCTACATACACAGGATAAGAGAAGTTTACAACTTGATGGAAATTTCAAGCTTGCTAAATTACTTGCATGATTGTTTGGCACAGGAAATTGTGCAAATACCTTGATTAAATTCACATTCTTGAGCTAAGTTCTAAAAATTTATCACTGAAAAAGTAAATTTACATTTAAATGTACTCCTGCTACAGCTACAAGTTAAATCTCAATTTAGTCCTGTCAACAAAAATTAAGTTTATATATATACAAAAGACTAGTCTGATGGAGTGACAATCAGGTATGATGTATATGACTTTCAATCTGATGTTAGTTAATGCTTTCTGAATAGTAGATAATTATAAGTTACAGCCTGAAGGCTTCAAAACTTGAATGCTGTTTTATAAAAAGTTTCTAAATGGAGTTTCACAAGATTGTGATCAAAAGCAGCATTTGATTAATATGTGAATAAAGCAAAAGTGTTGAACAGAGAGGAAGGAAATGGTGGTGAATTAAAAGAACAGATGTCCCCACAAGATGTGCTTGAATTATAGGATATAAGATTAATACTTCCACTAACATAGTTTATTTCCTGTTTGGAAAATATTATAAATTATTTTAAAATGATAGTTAGTTGGATTTATACGCAAGTAAACATTTCAGGGAAACAAGTTCTAAAATTGTTGATATTTATAAATCAGTGAATATTCAAAAAGATATATAGAGAGTTTCTGTTGGAGGTGATGAAAAATTCTATATAATGGTAGCACAATCTTGTGAATGTAATTAATGCCCCTGAATTGTACTCTTGAAGTAGTTGAAATGGAAAATCTTGAGTTGTATACATATTATTACAGTAAACCGTTTTTAAAATGTATACATTAAATTTATACTCATATACTTTGCACATAAGAGAAGACTATGAAAATAATTAACCTATAATTAGAAAAGAAATCCTCTTCTAAAAATTCGGTTGAAAGAAGTTCATAAAGCAGCTGACCACTTGGCAGAAGTGGCATTGTTAAGTTTTTAGTCAATGTGTATTCTACTCTAGGTATAAAAGTGTGCAATGTCACAAATATCAAAGAACTAAAAACAAATGATGCCATACTTAAAGAAACTATTCAAGGGAATTTTGAAATTTGATCTAAGATCATAGAATATATTTTAGAAACTGAGCCTCTACCTAATCCCCTTCTTGGTGCTTTGATTTCATGCAAATCAGAAGGTTATAATTGTTTTTGTTTTCTGAATCAAAGGCTTATTTCCAATGATTTGAGATATGCTAGAGGAAATGAGACTGCCTTGGGAAGGAATGATAAATGTGGCAAAGCCAATGAAAAGATTCTGGCTTCACATAATTTTTTGGTACGATGACTGTGGATTGCCCAAGTCAAGGTTCAGGGCACGTGGGTAGAGGAAACACTTGGAATGTTAAATTAGAGTAGTAAATTAAATAGTGAGGATATATAATGCCCAAAAATTAGGAAAGCGTTTTAAAATTCTTTTTAGATCTTAACTTTGTATAGGTCTCCATCTAGAGTAACCTGTTTAATTATATGAACTACTTTTAGAAACTGAATTTCCTTCTTATCTTAAAATAGTAGACAATGATAGAGAGTACATATCACCTTTTGTGATTGGGATGCCAATTACGCCCCAAAACTCAGCATTCTGTACACAATTCAGAAATTGGTGATAAGAATGTTTCAGTGTTCAGTTATTTTAATTGACTATTTCCATTAACGTTTTGATTCTCATTTTCTTTTATTTGAATGTTAATTTTTCTCTAACAGCTTTTGTAATACTTTATTTGTGCATGCAATATTGTGTCTAACAGTGCAAATGTGTGAGTGTTCTTTCATGAACTATAACAAATGTACAAAACTAATACGTATTGTTAATAATAAGGGGTGTAAGGAAAAAATATACCATATGCATGCTATGGACCATAGTTGGAGGTAACAGTCTGATCATTTTATTTATAATCTTTAACAAATGTTCCACAACAATGTAAGGTGTTGGTGTAGGGGTGATGTATGGGAATTCTGCATATTATACATATTACTTTGTAAACTCACAACTTCTCTAATAAATATATATATTATATACATAATTGTTTCTGGGTAGTGTACTTTTTCCATCAATGTAACTTTTCAGACTTGGAAAAAATTCTATTTCCCCCTATATTTTTTTCTGAATCAAGCTACAAATAAAATTGAAGAAAATAAAGACATGTTCAAACACGAATATATAAGAAATCTACTTAAATAGGATGTTTGTGAGATTAAAATTCAAAAGATTGAGGAAACAAGACAGGAAAGCTATCGTTTGGCTAGAAAATAAAGACGCTAACCATGAAGAGATGTGAAAGTAGCTTCCAAGGAAAGACAAACACAGCAGGAGCTAGAACCAAGCTGTCCACAGGGTAGCAGGAGAATGGGGATTTTGGGGGTGGACCTCTGGCAAGAAGGGACATTCCTACATAACATGATGATTGAAAGCTTAAAAATTTTTGAGAGAATGTTAACAGTGAATAGCAGAGAAAGAAAAAGTTGTGATCATTTTAAATAATGTTAAAATATTATTTGAGTGATACAGGAGTAAGAGTGTTCATTTCTAAGAAAAACAGAGAGGAAGAGATAAAAGGGAGCTGGATAAAATAGAGGGTAAAAATATACCAATGACATTAAACTATACTATCTGAATAAAATGACAATGGAAGCTGCAGAAAATGGAGCTGGAAAATAAAAGCCTCCTGAAATAAACATATGGAACATAAATATGAAAATAAAGCAGAATATGATCCAGGCAGATGATAAAGAGTAGGTGTTGAGTAACTGGATGTGTTGTTTTGAAGTTGTATGTATGTATGTTCAGGAATTTAGTGTTATCTATAACACTAAATATAACACTAAATTCCTGAACACAATATGATTATAAAATAACTTAGTTCACAGAAGAAACTGACACAGTGCAGGTGATATTAAATATGAATTATTCTCAAAATAAGGAAAGGCTAATATAAATAACACAGATTTAACGCTTTTTCCTATTACATTACCAAGTATTATCAAGATGCATGTAAGTCTTTATTATTTATGTCCTGCTGGCTAGCTTATAAATTGAGACAACATGTATGATAGATAATTTGTCAATAATATACAAACTTAAAAAGCATTATAATATGCATTCTTTATCAGGAGAACAAGATCGTTGAAAAACTTTGATTTTAAGGATATTCATCATCCAGATTAAAATTTTATCAAATGTCTAAACATGAGGACTGTTAAAATAAACTGTAGTCCATCAATGATATAATATTACTGTGAAACCACTAATTTCAAGCTGCAGATATATTCAATGCCATGTGAAATTGCTCAAGATAAGTTGAAAGATGAAAAACAACTGCTCACCCTTTATTGAGCAATGACTCCATATCAAACACTGTAATAATTACCTCACACATATTGCCTAAAATAATATTTACAATATTCCTTTGGGATAAGTATATTTAATCTTTTCACGACTAAGAAAAGTGAAATACAGAGAGGTTAAGTAATTCTCCCAACTTCTCAAAATAGGAGAGATGGAATTCAATGGAATTTTTCCGACTAAAGAGCTTGTGCTCTCTATTACTTAATAGTTTATACAAACCACTAGAAGAATACAAATCCACAATAGGACAAATTTCTGGTTTATATAGGATACATAAACAACAGAACTGATATAATTATTGTAATGGTTTGACAGTTTTATGTAATTATGAATTCCAAAAATATAAATTGAATCATGCTTGTAAACTGATCTGTTAATCTGGGCATGATTAGGTTATGATTAAGGCGTTAACTGTGCCACATGAGTAGGGCGTTGAGCCCTGCCCCTCAGTGGGTGTGGTCTCAAGTATAAAATGCAAGGCAAAAGACAGAGGGAACAGATTTGAGAAGCAGTTTTTGAGAAGCACTTATGATGTTGGAGAAAATTCCCCAGGAGTAGAAAAGTGAGCCATTCACCTGATAGTCTCTGAAGTACTTTCCTGAACCCTGGCAAATGTTGGCAGCTGTCTTGCTCCAACATGTGGACTTTGGTGAGGGAAGAAACTTATGCTTTGTGGCCTGGTAACTGTAAGCTTCTACCCCAAATAAATACCTTTTATAAAGACCAACAAATAATAGGTATATTTGCAAAAGCACCCCTTTGGCTGACTAATACAATTATCAATGAGATAGGAATCTAGCTTAGTGCTATATACTTTTATTTTTATTTTTTTTTCTGCTTGTCTGTATTTTCTAAAATTTCTAATACTATAGTATTTTTAAAAGAGGGTATTAATATAAAATAATAGAACATATAAACTATTTTTGTGAATAGGCAAATAAACATTGCAAATTTGACAAATGTTCAAAGGTATATTGCAAAATATTGCTTGTTTCATGTGTGTGTATTTGCAAATTATATGAAATTTCCACAGAGAAAATAATTTTTAAGATATTTCTAATCTCTGCAAAATTAGAAATCCATAAAAAATAATGATATATTTTTATTGGTAATATTACCAAGATATTATATCCAGGCATATGAAATAGGCATATAAAATATAGTTCAATCTTATATATGAAATTATGTATAAATATTCCATTCAATACTAAGTAATTGTGTACAGCCTAATATTCAAAATATAATATCCCATTATGGAGGCAGATTACTCTACAAATTTAAATGTGGAATAAATACATGAATTCTACTAATACATTTCATTGTATCAGTTAGTTAAAATAAAAGTCAAAAGATTTTGACAAAACAATAACAATGTCAAAAATAAGCAACCATGCAAAAATACAAACTTATACTAATCTGAAAATTAAAGGAGTTTTTCAAATCACTCCAGCATTTTGCAATTAGATCCAATTTGATCATAAGGGATAAACAGGATAAGGCTCTATGTGGGATGAGTTGCCTTATGGTGCATAGTGGGAACACAGGTTCAAGTACAAGAGAAACTTTCAGCAATTGACTGCTTTATTACTTACACAGCACAAAGGGTCCAAAGGTCAGGGGAAGAGATCCCATTGTGGCTGGTCTCTCAGTCTCTTAGGGAGGCCAACTGCCTGGGTCAGGGTCCATGGATGGTAGAGCCACATACCCCATTTAGCGGAGAGACAAATCTGTGCTGCCCAAGGGCACGGTATTTATCTACTCCAGGGGGACTTGGCTCTGCCACTGACAGTTTCTGCTGGAGGTTTGTTCCAGGTTCAGGTTTAAGGTATGGTCAGGCATTTTCATTTAGACCCCCCAGTATGGAATACTGTGTGGAATAGAGTATGGAATTCCCCACTATGGAAGCATATTGACATATCTGCACACAATAGGAAAGCAGGGGTGATAATAGGCAAGATGGTCGCTATGTGTGTCTCTGACTTCCCCAGCAGTCAGGTTATTCCCAAAAAAGACAAGAGCATGTAATATAGTATTGTGTTTTCAGTATACTTCAAGTATTTCAGGTCAATGAAGAATATGGTTTAGTCTTCAGTGAAATCAGTCATACATATTCTTTATAAATTAATATAAATATAATGCAAAAGGTACATAACTTAAAATCTTGGAACTATATATACCAAACTCTAGAGAACAATATTATATGAGCTATTAAAATTCTAAAATGATCACCCAATCCTATATTTTACCAATATATCTATAGCTGTCATTATCATCTGTGGAATAACTTCCCAGGCTTTTCAACATACCAAGAAAAGAAAAACCATTGTTGGGCCAATGGCCAAGCTAGTAGAAGCTGAAATGCATTGAGACTATGAGAAAATCACAGTCCTGTAATGCAATCTTCCACTGCTAATCACTACATTTTAATACATCATTTAAAAAAATATATATATATATAAATTTGTGAGCTATGGTCTTTAAGAAATTATATTCAATATTATTAAAATAAAGTTTTTATGCAAACTATAATGATAATCTGCTAATCACATTATTTTATAGTAATGTCCCAAGAACAATGAATTCAATTAATATATAAACTGAAACTTTAGAATCTCTAAATATTATATGACCATCATTTCTTAATAATGGCATAGTCTGACCAAACAAATTCTTTGGCAATCCATTTAGAATGAGCTATTGTTATACACTGATAAAACACACTTGTGCATATCTCTGCTTATGTTCTTGGATTTATTCCTAAATGTGCAAGTTCCACATCAAAAAGAAGTAATTTAACACTCTCTTCAATCTTAAAGTCCAAACATAATTGAATGGAGCAGTAATCCTTTACCTGATAAATGACAAAATCTAACATTTTTATTTTCATTAGGTATGCTGTTGGATATTGACTTAAGATAGTTCAAGAATGTGTTACTGACTAACAATCATTACTACTGATCATGAGGTATCAAAAATTTTGTAATTTTCATGGCAATCATAAATACATTGGGAAAATCCATAAAAAAAAAGACTAGAATGAAAAATTCAACTGATAATAATTTTCAGTTGTTTGCTTATGATGTTTTACTTCTTCTTTAAACATTCTTGTTCCTAAAGCTCCAACAGCCAACCTATATTATATTACTTTCTGAAATGGACCTCTAAATGAAATATTAATATAGTATTATTGAGAATATTGATCATTAAAATTCTTCCAAATTTAGAAAATTTTCAAATTAATCACTTTTATACATATCATTATAGCCTGATACCTTCAGTTTGACTTCAGGGAAAGTAGCATACAGTATGCAAAATATTCATAACCTAGAGAGAAAGGATATCTGAAATTATTATAAGTTGGAGTTAGAATGTGTCTCAGGCATTGAAATATTTTAAAACTTGGAACCAGAAACATTATTCCTAGAAATGCGGAGGAAAAAAGTTTATCTAGTGAAGCACTATCCTAATGGAAGGTCAATTTGTAGATTGAATGAACACACAGACAGAACTTTGTGACCTATTCTATAAGATATTGTAATCTATAGAGTTGGAGTATTTTGAAAAGCACACTAAAATATTAAGATGTATTAACATATTTCTAAGTCCACCTCTTCAAATAATTTTAGAGAATATAAAATTTCATACAAAAGTCATTAGGTTAGTTATACTCTTTATATTTTATGGAAATACAAAGTTATTAATTTAATTTAGTATGCATAAACATAAACAATAGTGAATAATTATAAATATACCATAATTATAAACACACCAAAAAATTTTTGGGATACCTAAATGTTTATTTGTATTCCCAAACATGCTTATTTCAATACTTTTGGTCTCATCTATATTCCTCTTATCCTTTTGGAAATAAATTCTAGTGTATAAACTCTCTCACATTATTGAAAAAGCCCAACTGTGTGAATCATCAAGGAGATGATGATTTATGCAGAGTATTTTACATAGTTGTATTCCCCAATGTGACTAGTTCATGCATTTTGCATAGTAGGTGCTCAATGACTATTGATTAAATGCAGATAATTTGGTACCTATAAATTACATAAGAATCTATTTCATGCTTCTCACTTGAGTGGAATAGAATAAGATATATTTCAAACAAGGCAGGTCAATTCCTCTTCTTCATTTGTAATCTAGTAGAAGTTAATAGACCCCATAAGTCACTCTCTGGGAATAAGTTACTTAGTTAGGAAGTCATCTTAACTCTTTCAGTGCACAATGGGACTATTTCATGTTTTGGAGATTGAATTGCTCTCACACATTACTTAGGCACTGGAGATCCTAATGTTTATTAAATTTGGGACACTGAACTATCATTCAGATGAGCAAGATTACATTGTAATATACAATAAAGAAAGGAAATTAAAATGCCAATATTTTACCTATAGCTCAATATTGTTATTGAAAACAATCTATCAATTTTTAAAGAATTTAGGAGTAAGCCATTATTTCCTCACATTCCTTTTTAGAATATATGTTCTGGTTTCAAGACAAAGAAAAAGGTGTACAAAATATTCTTTTTTAATTGTTCAAAGTTTATATGGTCTCCGAATGCAGTAAGGCAGAAACCTAGGAAATGATAGATGACCCTGACATACAAATGCACATAAACACACACACACAGACACACAGAGATCCTGAGCATTTAAAATACTAGTGGAATGTATGTTTTAGCAAATAAGAAAAAACTCTAACAATATGCCTTTTGTTCTTCAAAACCCTGTCAACTATATTATTGCACTAAAAATTTTTTGATCATACACATAATAACACTCAGAAAACTTGAACAATACTCAAACAATAATGTATCTAACTGAGCAAAGTGAAATAAAATCCCACGATTTGTTTGTTATCTTATAAGATTCATACTTTAGTCCAGGTCTTATGTTCTAATATAAGTAAAAGCTTATGGACATTCCTCTTATTCCCTAAGCACTGAAGCTGACCCTAAAAGTTAATATAAAAAATCTATTGCTATTTTACTCCAGTAATTTGGTTTTCTTTATGAATTTTTAGGAATAAAATTTATATGACCTTCTTTCTAATTTGTTGTGTATCTGTCTACCTAGGTATTCATCACCTTTGGGTCTATATTTATATAGGTAAGCTAGCAAGTGAAAAGTAGATGTGATTCTAAGTTTTAGACAAAGTAGTCAGTTTGAAAAAGTAAATTCCTCACTATTTCACTATTGTGTGTGAAAATTTTGTCAAGTTAATGAAACTACAAACCTTGGTTTTCCTCAAATATAAAATTCATGTATTTCATGGAGATTCTCAATTCCATGACATTCTATATATCAACCATTTCCAACCGATATTTCTCCAATTATTTATTAAAGTCTATGATTTCTCATCTTAATAATTTCAGTACAAGTAACCTCAATTCCCTCACCTCCTTCTCCTTTTGTCATAACTGCCCATAAATCACCAAATTTGCACGAATCCAACCAATTGAAGTCTCTATATGTGTATTTCTGGGATCTGCAAAAAGACAATAATTTAATCAATATTTGATCAACTTGTTTATATCAGGGAATTTCAAGGTTCTGGAAATACATAGAGACAAAGATCCATGCCCGTGTAGATTTTAGTGAGGGAGACACATAATAAACAAGATAAATTAGTAAAGTTGATAGTAAGTAAATAATCATATGTGTTAAGGGAAAAAAATACAAGAGGAAAGAATAGGGGTTCGGTAGTCTATGGTCAAA
>PVKH010021203.1:0-14388 GCA_004027955.1 Chaetophractus vellerosus | reverse complement strand
CATGAGGTTAATTTATCTCCAGTCTCCAGGAGAATATCTAGAGAGGAAGGGATGTGGAAAAGTTATCTTTAAAACCTGTTTCTGGGGTTTTCAGCTTCCAAAAGATTAACAGTAATAATAACTATCCATTCTGATTTGTAGAAATTTAGACTTAGCATGGATCTGACCCCTTAGAGACAGGTTTTAGCAAGTGTTAAATTGAATATCATAATCTATTCCAAGGTGAACTTGAAGAACATGATCCTCCCCCTTCCATAATTCTTCCAACTGGTAAAGGAGAGGGAAGTGGAATCGGTGCTCATCTCCACAAATAGGAGCTCTAGCCAGCCTCTGTCAGCAGCAACCCCAATGCTGGCACAATGACCACGTGAATGGAGTGGCCCCAGGGGCAGAAAGGGAAGTGATGCCTAGGCCCAACACCATGGATACCCACTGAGCAAAGCTGATCTAGCTAATGCTCCCTCTGAATGTCCAAACTGCCAGCAACAGAGACCAACTCTGGATCCCTAGTATGGACGTAAGTATCGACCAACTCTGAGCCCTTACAATGGACTATTCCTTGAGGAGACCAATTGGCCACTCTGTGCCAAGTTGACTACGTGGGGCCTTTTCCATCTTGGAAGAGCTAGTGGTTCATTTGCGTATCAATAGACACCGATTTCCTTTCCCGCCTTCATGTCCTCAACCAGTATCACTATCCAGGGCTCATGGAATGCCTGATCCACAGGCATGGAATCCCATATGACATTCAACCAGGGAATTCAGTTTACAGTGAAGGAAGTATACAAGTGAACTCATGTGGCCTTATCACACACTGCACCATCCAGAAGCTTCCTGCCACAGGTTAGAATGTCCTTCCAAAGACACAGGTGAAACACCAATTTGGAGAGAGTACCCTGCAAAGATGGGCAAGTATCTTTCAGGATGCAATTGATGCATTGGACCAGCAATCATAATATAGTGTTTTGTTGCCAACAGGAAAAATACATGGGTCCACAAACCAAGGTGTGGAAGCAGGAGTGGCCCCAATTCCCATCACTCTCAGTGACGCACTGTGGGACTTAGTGCTCCTCTCTACAAAACTCAGGGCTCAGCAGTGTTAGATGTCTGTATTTGCACCAGGGAACACAGCAAAGGTCCTTTTGAACTGCAAACTATGATTGCTGCCTGGGAAGTTTGGGGTCATTATGTCTAGAAACCAGCAGAGAATAAGTGTAGTCACCAACCTTTCAGGGATAACTGACCCTGATAACTAAAATGAGGAGAGATAATTGCTGTTAGAAATTGGGGACATGGAAGAATATGTGTGGTACTTAAGTGACTCACTTGGGTGCCTCACCATTACGCTCTTGCCCATTTGGGACTGTAAATGGACAAATACAGCAACTGAGGAAGCATATGGTTACCAAGGACACATACCTCTAAGGAATGAGGATTTGGGTCACACCAGGAGATAAGTCACTGAGCCTGGTGTAGGTGTGAGAACGAGTTGTGAGACTGAGACCTCATGCATTGACGGGGGCTGTGGTATATCCCACTAACCTCCTTCTTCTTAGTTTCTCCTCAGGAAGAAAGGCCCACCGGATACCTGGAGATGCTGCTACCCCAACAAGTTTGGACAAATGAACCAATGTGAAGCAAAGGGTAGACCATGGAAGACACAGAGATGTGCCACTCAGATCCGCTTTCAAGAAAAGATGCACTGACGAGCTACAAAGAGTGTAGTTATCTGATAGCCCACAACCTTTAGCACCTTCAGGGTCCTTTGCAGCTTTTGAGCTGGGACCACATTCTTCTTGGGGTGCCCCCCACATAATGACTGAACAAAGGAGTGATAGTCACAATTGTGCTCTTCTCAGGATGGATCACAGCCAATGACTGAGAAAGGTGGTAGTATGATGAGAGCCTTCTCTAATGGTCTGTCTTTGCTCCCGAGCTCCATCCTGGGTTGGCAGAGACTCTGTTGGGTCTGCATCGTAATCTGATGGCTCCTCTTGCCCAATCCTACTTCTCTGTCTTTCCCTTTCATAAATGTTAATCCCCAACAAATCTTTTGCACTCCTAACTCAGCCTCAGCATTGTTTTCCAGAGAACTCAACCTGTAACAAGTACCTTTGACAATTATGTCCTATTTAAGTTACTTTACTATTTATTTATAAACCAGTTTCATATAATGGTGTTTTTGTTGAGGGGTTTCAAATTGCTTGAATTAAAATTGTTATGGTATTTGCTTTATTTGTGGTTATATTCCTTTGTTTTCCCTGAAACTAGAGATCAATATATATTTTTTTAATGATTAGCTTTCTAAAAGTCATTCTTTTACTCTCCACAAAAATACATTTCTAGGCTATATTTATCAATGCTAGTCACTTTCTATTGGCTAGCTCCTTAATTGTTTTGCTTATAGTCAAATGTTTCCTGCTGACTTTCTTGGGTTTAATTTGTTATTCCCTTTACTACTACTTTTATTTTTTCTTAACTTTTTCTTTTGAAAAAATTTTAAACTTACAAGATTGTTACAAAAATAATAGAAACCCATACAAAGAACTCCAAAATACCTCCTCAGAGACCCAGATCTATCACTTTTAACGTTTTGCCATATTTTTCGTATCATTCTATCTATATGTCTGTCTATCTAGTTAGCTAGCTAGCTATTTTCTCATCAGTTGGGAATAGTTTGGATACATTATGCTCCATATTAAAGAGAAAAGAAAATATACTAACAAAATTGGCAGTTCATTACTTTGTGTTCCAAGTTTTAGTCAAAATCAGTGTTTAAAGAGGTATAAGCTAAGTGTCCAGTATTTAATTTAAATCCATTTAGAATAGATAACTGATTATCATCAACACTGTACTCAGTCCATGTAACAGGACATCTCTTTAAAAAATATTGAAGAAAAAAATTTCTCTGATACATTGAAATCTCCTTCTGCCTGCACTCAACAAATATATTTGAAGCTCCTTCTTTTCATGTTCTCTTGAAAAAGAGGTAAAGATTTGAAACATTAACAGTAAAAGAGTAAAAAAACAAAAAACAAACAAACAAAAAAAACAACTCTTCTGGTAATATTTACCAGTCACAAGTGGCCAGGGTAAACTTCCTTTGTGAAAGTGTCTTGCCTAAAGGTGGGATTGGGTCATTATGTCTGTATAATAACAACCTCAACAAACAACATATGAATGCCAGATGGTTGGACCTGTTCCATTAAGAAACTGATGTTTTCATTGTTTGGAATTTGATTTTGTAGCTTTCTCCGTATAATGATTTGATTGCAGCATTTAGAAGCTTTGAGAGCTTTCCCATAAATTATTCCCTTGAATGTGAAACTAGCGTAGGCTTATTAGCCTGTTTTTCCATTAGTATGTCTTTCCTTCTTTCTTACTCAGATGGGGATAATTTAAGCAGGATTTATGAAAAGAAAGTGTGGGTTTTGTGTTTGGGTCATCTCTTCAAGGTGCTTGCTCCTGATTAATACTTTTTCCACTTTGTTCACTGAAGTTTTATGTAAGAATACCCATGGAAAAAATAATAATATCTAAGGGAGTGGATGTGGCTCAAGCACTTGGTTACCTGCTTCCCACATGGAAGGTCCTGGGTTTGGTTCCTGGTGCCTCCTAAAAATGAAACAAACAAACAACAAGCACACAAACGAAGAAACCAACTCAGGGGAGCTGATGTGGCTCAGTGATTTGAGCACAGGCTTCCCACATACAAGGTCCCGGGTTCAATCCCTGGCTCCAGTACCTCAATAATAATAATAATAATAATATCTAACTTAGCTCTTACTATGTGTTTATGTTTTAATTATATTTTCATAGCTATTACCCTATTTGAGGCATTTTATACATATTAACTTATATAAGCATTATATCAACTCTCTGAGGTCAATACTATTATTTCCATTTTATAGACAAGAAACAAAGAAACAGTGAAGGAAAGTAACTCACCTAAGATCAAATAGGCAGTAAGTGGCAGAACTAGAATTTCAACCCAGAGAGACAAGTTTCAGAGTCTGTGTTCATAACCACTTCACCACACAGTAGATTGTATAAATACCAACTAATCTAGCTTATTCTAAGAGAACAATGGTAAAATAGATTTCCTGCTCTCTACTTAGTCCTCATTTAGGTGAACAGGATCTTGCCATTGTTGTGGCAATTGCTTTACCTATTCCAAGATTTAGAGAATATCCCAGGGTATATAACCAACAATCAATACTACTAATGTTCTGAATCTTAGACATATATCCATTATTGTATTTAAAAAATAAAGGTTTTCTCTCATGAAATCTTTTATAAACCATCCTTGCTATAGATGCTCTAACCTTAGTGTCCCCCAACATATTAAAGGGGATCATTAAGTTTAAAATATTAATACATTTATATTAGAAGTTACACAAAATGGAAGTGAGTTCTAAAATAAAATCTATTAGGAGTCAAAATTGCAAAATGGTAGTTATAATGTAACTTATGATCATTAGGTCCTAGTCAGAGACATATGTCTTCCCTCAAGATGAAAGGACATAAGGACATGATAAACACAAACATTTGGAGAATGACACCTCTAGAGGATGACTCCAAGAAACGAAATAGTTTAAAGAGCATTAGAAGATATCCTTACTCAAAGGCAAGTATTTAGGAGTCATTCTAAGGCTAGTTCAGATGTGTTGACTCTATGGGCTGATGAATGTACAGTGGACATTTGTAGTTATGCTGTTGCCCAGGATCCATGCTTCTTTCTGTTAATAGCACCTTGATAATCCTTTCTACTGTTCTGCCTGGTGTCGACCTAACCCTTGGCTCTAGATGTGCATCTATGATATGGTTCTGGTCATTGAGAGCATTTAATTCCAGTCACATTGATTGATTCAAAAATGAAACAGTGAACTTATCAGAGCCAAGACTGTGCAATCTTGGGTGCTTTTGCTTGAACTTATAAGAAAAAGGCATATTCTCCTTTCCTGCTGGAAATGAAGTTGTGTAGATGAAAGTGTGAAGATGTTGGAGGCCACTATGGATAAGAACTTTCTCAAGAGGTAAGCCAACACTCAGGAAAGTAGCACTGAGCAGCATCAAGAGGGTAAGATAATATCCTGATGGCATAGTTTGAACCCCTGGGTCAAGGTGTACCTATGGGACATCCCTGAACTTTTAAGTTACATAAGCCAATAAATTTCCATCTTTGTTTAAGCTTTTTATAATTATCACTTACTACCCAAGGAGTTCCAACTGACAGAAGGTGCAATAAATGTCCCTGGCCCCTGGGAAAGTGTTTGCCTTGTATTCCTTTGTGAGATGAAACAATCACGCAAGCATCTGAAGAAGGCTATGGAGAGAACAAGAAAGGAGTTGAGAGTTTAGGATATGCCTGAGCACAGTTAATCTTTCAGGGCATTAAAATAGCAGGAAGGTCTAAATTGCTCCTTTTAGAAAGGCAAAGAAAATATTAGGTACTTTCAAACAGATTCTTAGGGGATGAAGGGGAAGGAGAGAACAACTTCAACACTAGTTGAAGTTTTACGATGGTAACTAAGAGGCTCCATTTGTGGATTGCACCAGACTTCAGAGACTTGCCTTTTGTCTTGCAAGCCCCAAAGATGGCTTTTGGTTCTTGGGAAAAGCCCTTATCAACATGTGTTTTCATATTTTTCAATAAATTTGTACCTTACATAATGATTAGCTTAGTGTGGTAGATTGAAGAAATCCTGCCTTCTCTTCTTTCCTAAGAGTAGAATTTTAGCTGCCACATGGAGGTCCAGCTAGAGTTTCCATTTCCCAGCTTCCCTTGCAGCCAATTATTGTCACATGATTAGTTCTCACCAATGGAATATGAGTAGAAGAGATTTTGCAACTTCTACATCATTTATCTAAAAGGAAATTTCTTGCCTTCCATCTCTGCACTTTTTCCTTCTAACTTGATCCAATTTCAACCACTTAGTTGAGGACAACACTCTAGGGATTGGAGGGGCAACAACAGGGTAGAAACAATGGCTCTGAGTAACTAATTGCAGACAGGAGAGCTGCCCTGCCCGCCTGGACCACTCACCACCAGGCCTTTAGTTGACAGAGAAATAAACGTCTACATTATTTAATCCCCTGTATTTTAGGGCCTTTTTTTTTTTTTTTTTCACAGCAGCTTAGTGTCTATTCTAATATCCCTATTTTCTGAATCTTCTTCCATAGCCCTTTCCACTCTTTCAGAACAGATAATTTCCATTCTTTAAGGTTCCCTTAACCATATTCCATCTGACCAGGCTCTTTGAGTCACTCGTTAGTTTCTATGGGCTATTGCAGTCATCACCTTATTGCTTTCTCCACTGACAACCAAACTGAGACTTTCATCAAAGTAGACTGAGAAGACATCTCTGCTCAATGAATCTTCCATAGTAATAGGGAAGACCCTCAGTTATTAAAACTACACTTTGATTCATTTCTAAAGGCCTTGCTGCTTGGATTTCATGAGGTGTATATCTGCATCATTCTTAATTTTCAGGGAGACTTTACTCACTCCACTAATAATTCTCATTAAAATATTTCAAACTGAGATACTTACTATACATGGTACTGTAATTCTAAGTGTATCAAATAGGGAAAAACAAACCCTCTCCCCAAAAAAGACCTGGTATTTTTCTATTTTCTCTACTTCAAAAATGTGCACGGTTTGATGATTAAAAATCAAATCACCTTCTTCCCAAGGTCAGAGAGTATAATTGTCATAGACACCACCTCAGTCCAGGTGCACTCTGCTGCTTTGGAGTGGTTTCATGGATATTGGAACAAGATATCTGAAAGCAGCACGGATTGGTAGATACTCACTTAAAGCACAGCTATAATGTGACTCAATTACTATCTCAGTCTCTCTTCCCTGTGTGTTTTCTTGCTTCTCTTACTAGCAACTGAATTCTTCATCGTTGACTGTACATCTTGTTCTTAAGTGACACGTCTTCTGCTTCTTCACAACTTTAACTTGATCATGATCCTTGCAGTACCACAAGACTTCTCTCTGTATATCCTTTTATCCTCAGTTCTTCCTGCCACTGCCCAAGTCTCACTTTATTTCCTCATTCAAATCCTGGAGAGTGAGAATCTGATTGGTCCAGCTTATTCCTATTTGTACAAAACTTTTTTTGTTCCAGGCTTCCTCACAGGACTCTCTTTTGGGTTAGATGCCCACTCCCCTCACTAACAATCGAGATATAATGGGCTAGAGCGGAGATTCCTCTGATACAAAACACATCAGCCCAGGACTATTCCCTGCACCAGCAGAGAGTGACATGGGACAAAGTTTATTTTAGACTTGGCTGTGTGAATGGTAAGCATTTTCTGATTATGGTATACTAATTAATCAGTATATAGTGAATGTAAAATCCATTAAACTTGTGCTCCTCCCATGAGTGGCCTATTATGGTGTTTGTCTCCAGACCTCATTTAGTGAGGACAGCTCAAATAAATAAAATGAACAGTTCCCCATAGCAGGCTTCTGGAGTAGAGAGTGGAGTCAAAAATTCTGCTGATAGAAGTTTCTACCACAAAACCACATGAGGGAGGGGGAGGGAGAGAAATAGCTAAGAATATCAATAAACCCCCAGTCATGCTTAGTCACCATGGTAACTCCTTCCTGCTTCCCACTGGCAACTACATTTCTAACAAGATGCTGATACTGCTGTGGCCCTAGAAGCAAAGGTGGGGTGGGGTGGGGGGAGTGCTGCAAGTTGAGGATCAGTCAATCACCAGAGGGCAAGCCAGAATGACCAGCACACATTTTCTGGGTATTTCATCAGCTGGACTTCATTTAGGGCAGGTAAAAGGGTAATCTGAGTGGGGCTTTGGCACCAGAAGACTTGCTCAAGGGTCATTTCAGAGAACATGCTTTAGGACTGCTTCCTGCCTCCAAATTTGAAAAGAAGAAAATTTTCTGGCTCAGCCCAGCCTACTCACCTTATCCAGGACATCCAGGATCTTTACATCTACCTTCGCTACACAAGGAGGGAAGAAAAGGAAGGAGGTCTACCATGGGATAATAAACATAACCCAACAAGAATGCTAAGGAATTCCATTTGGCCGCTGGTGCTAGTCATTTTAATGCTTCATTCATTAGTGAGTGGGCACTGAAAAATAACTAGATGGAAGAAGAAAAAAATCAGAAATAGGAGAACTATGCTGAAACATCAGAGAAAATGGTTTACTATGGAACAATGGTAGTGGAGAAAACTAAATACAATCTTTTTAAAAGTCTAACTGATATTCCCAGTGAGATTTAAAGGATAATGCATAGATAAAATAAAAACAGGCTTCTATTTGAATGTATTAGAAAGTAGTAATTGCAATAAAAACATGATTGCCAAACATCAGAACTAAACCCCGAGGTAGCAGAATAGACACTTCTGGAAATCAAATTAATGGGTTAGAGCCATTGTTGGAATTCTACCACAGGATAGTTTGTGATGGTTCATGGACTTTGTAGGGACCTGAGTTCAAATCTTAGCTCCATCCCTTTTTTAGCTCTTTGGCCTTGTGCTGTTTTAGTTAACTTTTCTAGGTGTCAATTCTAGATACCAATTTCCTCATTTATAACATGGATCTAGTAATAGTGCCTCCTGTTTTGGGTTGTCTCAAGGATTAAATGAGGTAATTTATGCAAAATTCCTAAGTGTTGACAAGTGTTATTAATATATGGCAAAAAGCAAAGTATACTTTTTAAGAAAGAAGGAACATAGAGGATAGATATGGGAAGTCACATGCTATGTGTCTCTAATAGTTGCTAAATGAAACCTAATCCAGTTTGACCTCATCTTAACTAACCACATCTTTAAAGATCCTGTTTCCAAATAGGATTACATTCACAGGACAGGGTCTTAAGACTTGAACATATTTTACAGGGGAACCAATTCAATCCATAATAATCACTCATATTCCCCTTCAGTAATGAAGGGTTATTATCCCCAGCTGTAAATAGTATAGATTGCAAACAACTCTCAGCTATCAGCTCCCTTCAGGGATTGTCTCATATGAAGAGGGATGTTTCATCCAAAATCACACCTTCTTCCTGGGAGGCTCAATCACTGGACTGCTGAGTCTGGAGGTATAAAGACTTGGACATCTAGCTCCAAATTGGTACAGCTCTGAAGGATCATCCCAAAGGACAGCTGAGATTTCCATTGAGACTGCATCACACCTACACTTCTCCTTCTGCCCATTTTCTGCTTTCTTCCTTTACCTGTACAAGTGTTAATCCCAGGAGCATTCCCTAATAAACCTCCTCATAATCTTGAGATCTGTGACAAGCCTCCCACTCCATCTTCAGGAGGTCACATGAACCCATTCCCATATAGGCAGTTGCCATCTTGGAGTGAAGTAGAAGGAAGGGAAGGAAATTAGAAATAATAAGCACTTATCCCCCAAATATTCAGTTACTCAAAAGAGCCTCTTCAGAAAGAGAGATTGAGATGTTATTAATTGGTAAGTTTAGATCCCTCTTTAGCTAGTGAAATGGGGATCATTAGGATCAATTAGACCAATTATTGGGGGGGGATCCTTAATTTTCTTTGCACATCTGAGTAGTGTTTAAATTTTTAACTCCTACAGTCTACCTTAATAACTACTAAGACAGAAAAGCAGTATCTTTGAAACCAGATCAAATGTAACACTTCCTTCCCATTCTGTGTCTTAGGTTTGTTCTGTCTTGGTCCTCTCCTGTTTTGTTTTACTTGTGGAAATTAGACCTCCCGAACAGATTGTGCCATTGTCAGTTTCGCTCTAACTTCTTGCTCTATGGTTTTGTAAGTTTTGACCTTGGAGTGGATATGGAAAGAGAAGCAGTTGTTGTTCTGGGATGAGATGGAAGCAAGGTAGGAGGAAGGTAATTACGGCTGGCTTTACCTGAACCTGGAAATGAGGGCACAGATAACAAGCTCTTGGGTCCCCTTATAGCCTGTATCCCTGAGTAAGGGGTAACTAGTGGAGGAGGGAGAAAGCATCTCCTACCTGGCTTCATTGCAGGTGGTAGGGAGTGCATAGATGATTTTGAGAGCCTTCTGATCAGTAGACTCTTTTCATATTTTCCTGTGGTTTAGAAGATGAGATGTTTAATGAGATGTTTTGTAAACTTAGTTCAGGGAGTAGTAGCCTCATTGTGGGCAGCACCAGAAGAGAGACTGGAGTGACTTTAGACACCTAGCCACCGCCTCCTCTACTCTTAATCACTTCCACCACCCCTCATTCTTTGACATGAACAACTGACTTCCTCAAACTTAGGTAAGGTGTTATGCAAACGCAACTTCAAGCTTCCTTCCAATCTTGTTGCGGCTTCTCAGTCTCTTGTACATAGAGATTTTGGAATCACCAGTGGTGGCTAACCAGGTACCATTTTGAACTCTTACCCCTTCAAATGAGTACTTGAACTTGGAAGTTTTCTGTTCTGAGGAAAGGAACAAAAGGCTTCCATATTTCTATTAGTGATTTTAGATCATGTCTCTTCTGGGTCAGATTACCTTCAGCTACTTTGAAATTCCATCTTCGTCTCTAACAGAAGGCAGGTGCCTCAGTAGAACTGCTGGGAATAGGGACAATGGATTCAATTCATCGTTTATTTTTATGGTACTTTCTTGTGATTCTCCTATTATGAAATAAATATCTCAAAGAGAAATGTTGGGACATGTGAGTGATCAAGTGATCAAGGAATTTAGCAACAAAGTTTGGTTAATTAGTCCCTTAGCAGCAACTTGGTCATCTTCTGTTTCTTCTCCACAGGCAAATCTGAAAGTTTATATGAGCTAAACTGAATTTCTGTAGCTACTCATTTCCTCCCCCCACCCCTTCCCCTGCATCTCGATCATGTTACTTTTGTTTTGTTCATTGTGTACTTCTCTGACCCTGCCTCCATAGTGCCCTCTGAAATGTTCATTCTTCTTTCTGTTGTGTGACTTCATCTTGTGCAAATAGCCCATCTTCAGGCTATAGGATCTCAATACCTGGCAGAAGCTATCTTTCAACACTAATATTTCTATTAAATATTTTCTTGTTAATATACAGATTTCCAAGCCTCAGACCAGCACCAACAAATCAGAAACTCTGTCTGCAGGTCCTGGAACTCTGCATTTTACAAGCTTTCCAGATAAGTATTATGCACACTAAAACTTGAGAACCAGTGACCTAGAAGGGAAGCAAGAAGATAGATAAGGCCCTTCCCTCCTTCTCAATGCTTGGTTCTGTGGTTCTTTCCTTTTTCCAGCCTTGGAACTTGATGGAATGCACTGGGCTCACTTTCTTCCTCCCTTCTATTCTCTCTTCATTCCTTCCTTCTCATCCTCCCCTTCTCCCTATCTCCCTCTCTCCCTCTTCTCCTCTCTCCCTCTCTCTGTCTCTCATCCTTGCCTGGCCTGACATTTCAGCACATCATGGCAGTATACTGAGCATTACAAGTATCTGATGCTATAATTTTTTTTTAATACTAACTTGTGCACAAGCTCCTGGACCAAAATCTCCCTTGAGCTTTGGAAATGTAGACTACAGACTACAGAATGAGAAAGAGCCAGGAAACCCAAAAGTAAGCACAGCTGGGATCCATAAAGCTCCCTCCCCGCTTTGATTCTGGGGGAAACATTAAAACAGCTGACCTATTGCTCTAGCATTTCTTTTCCATCATCTGGAATGTGTGATAAATGGATCTTTACAAGCTGACATTGTCCGGCATCCTTTATCCTTCGCCACATTTCACTAGTTCATTATCTTTTGTGAAAGCTTCCCTCCTATAGTCCATATGTAAAAAGGCTTGATTGTTCCACATGATTTTAGAGTTCTGGATCAAGAGAATATGAAGAAATGTCTTCAAAACTTGTTGGCTGCAGAAGTGGTTAATATAGGCGAAGTTTGTGGTGGCTGTTTTCAATAATGACAAAAAGTTAAAAGAATACTATTTAGAGACTTAGGTTTTTGTTTGCTTTTTTCATTGTAATCTATGTTACTGAAAAGTTGCATATTAATTAAATGTCAGCTAATGAAAGTATACTTAAACTACACTCCTAGAATCTGTAATTCAAAGGAACTCTGTAGTAATTTTTGTTCAAGTCATGATTTTTTTTGATGTGCAAATATCCATCCTAATGTGTCTTATTTTAAAAATTGAGGTTCATCAAAAATCCATTTTCCTTAAAGAGAAGAGACATGTCTGTCTCTCTGTTTTGCTTTAAAGAGAGGGAAAAAACACAAATGCTGTAACCACAGTTACATTATAGAATACTAAATATATAGGGTAACTGGTGAGTATCATAACTTATAAGAAACATTATATGCAAAGTGGCCTGAAAAAAATATTAGTTTGCTCTCAAGTCGACTCACTGGGCTTTGTGATCCAGGAACTAGATCTTTCTTTCACTAGTAAAAAGATCTATTTTATCATCGTCGTTTGGTTTTTATAATAACAAATTCAGTTTTTATTTTCAAAAGTCCACAAAGGCCTATTTGAGTTCCTGAATTTAAATAGTTCATAGACAGATAGCTTAACTAGAAAAAGGAAGGAAAAATTTAACAGCAGCACCCACTGAGAACTACTTTCAAAATACTGCCTTTCAGTCTGGAGTTCACATCAAGATCTGGCAACCATACAGTACCGAAATTGTCAGCTCTCTGAAATAATCGCAACCTCAGTCAGAGGTTTTGCAATTGAATTAACGCATATTTCTCTTTTAGACAGTAACTCCCCATTAATTTGTATTCTCACTTGCTTTTATAATAAATTTATTAATTGCCCCCAATACTTCCCTCAGCTGTGCAGACCCACAACAGGAAATATGGTCAAAGGGCTGAGGCTGATGAGGGAGGGAAAGTGTGTGAACTAGAAAGAAAAGACACAGGGAAAGAAAGCTCTTACTCTTGAATAGCTTCAATATGCCTATCCAAAGTCTGATAAACATCTCTTTCATATTAAATATTGGCTGGAAGTACTTTTACATAAAGGAAAAAGAAGATCTTTTTATGGCTTTGAAAGGTGAGCACAAGATCAAAGCAACCAGGATTGAAGTTTCTTGACTGGCATTCTACCAAGACAGATGGAAAACCCATTTTGTGAAAAATCAAATACAACAAATAAAATTAAGCCACGATGTTTTAAGAGCTCTGGCCTGTGTTATGTGGAACATCAGGAACCAATTAAATTGCTCTCCCCTTCTTGTTTATCCTAAATAATATGGTCTTTTCCCTCATCTGATTATACCAGCTTCACGTTTCTGTGGCAGGGGTCTGTTCTTTCACTTTCTATTAAAAACTCTTTCTCTGTAGTACCCAAGTTTTGGAAAAAGATGGAAAGCCTGCATTTTATCATGTTAAGGAAAAATAGCTAATATTTACCTTGTATCATGTAGTAATCTCTTTTGCCTCCAAAAGACAGTTGGCAGTTGCATAATGGCTGGGTGCATTTGTGTGCAAAATCACAATATCCAACCGTTGACAATTATTCTGTTTCTCATTTACTTAAACTTTTCACCTCCCTCTTGAGCTTATAATGGAACATATTCCTTATGTTCTGTATTTGGTTTTCCTTTTTTAGATGTGTGCACATTGTTCAGTTTCAAAAGGCTAGAGAGGTAGGCTTAGCTCCTTGTTGTGAAATATGGACTATAAAATGACATCAATCCTTCCAGTGACTGTATAGAGCTCACCACTCAGCATGTCTGTTTCCCATCTGCACATCATGACCACAGCCCCAGTAAAGGGTACTATGTCTCATGGCTGCACGTCAACAAATCTACATATATGCTCCTAGGGCTTATTCCACATTGGAAAGAGCTGCCAGTTAAGTTCATAAAACCACAAGTCACATGGCTCTTGATTCATGCAGTACACAGACATGCTCATCCTTGTATATCTTACTTTATAGAAAACAAATGGGAAAGGAGAAAGACCTTGAGCCACTGCTCTTCTAAATCTGTCCAGAGTGACTAACACAACATGGGGCCTGAGGGTGCTTAGTTAGGGACATACAATGATCGCAACCACAACAGAATTTTTGGGACTTCCATTCTCTGTGAATCCCAATGACTGAGCACAAAAGTCAATCAAGTGTTTTGTTAACATTCCAATAACAAGGCCAGGATATGACAGATGAAACCTAATTGTACCTTAAAATCAACTGAGAAGCAATCACATGGGCTCCTAGATCCCAACTACAGAGATATTGATTTAACTTGTTCTAGGGTAGAACTGGGACTTTTTTTTTTTTTTTTTTAAAGATTTATTTATTTTATTACATATCTCCCCTTCCCCCCCCCGTTGCGGCGACGCGCCGAGACTTGGTCACTGCGCAGGCGCGGCTTTCCCCGCTTGTGGGCGGCTTCTGCTTCCATCACGGCCGGCTTTTTTCAGTTCTGCTGCGCTCGATTTGCAGGCGACCTG
>PVKH010021202.1:0-14395 GCA_004027955.1 Chaetophractus vellerosus | reverse complement strand
AAGGTCCCCACAGCAGCCTCTGGCTTTTTTTTTGTTGTTTTAATGAGAGCTAAGACTTATATCCCTAACCCATTGGCTATGTTCCCACATGTGTCACCTTGAAATTTCCCTGAATTATTAATATAAAGGCAGCAGGTGGTTCCCTGAAGGAAGCAGACCCCATGCTGCCTGGCTAATATGTAGTCTATACCCAGACAGTTTTCTAGTGCCATTTGGGTTGGGGACTCATAGGATTGCTGCATTAGGGATAAAGTTTCTTGAAGCTTTTGTAAGGATGTAGCTAGAGTGGCAGAAAGATTGTGGTTAGCCTGTATGATTTGCTGCTGTGTGCACAGTGTCAATGCAACTAACCTTGTCCTAGTGAGGGAAATCAGTGGGCCTATTTTTATTGTTATAGGAATTATTAGTGTTTCATCAGAGACATGTAGGTGTAATCTGGTGTGGTCTTTCTGGTGTTATCTGGAGTGGGAGGTTCAATGAGACCAGGGTGTGTACATCAGAGCCTCATTTACTCCCCAGGTACAGGAATGGAGACAATGTGCTAATGTTTGGAAATGAGAAAGGCAAGTACCATTTCATACTGGACACCAAGTGTTTGGTCAGGGAAGAAGCAAATCAGGGTTTTCTTTGGGTGATCAGCCAATATATTGGGTGATTTCCCATGGGACTTGTGTCCTGCTGGGCAAAACCATTGTATTTATCCATATGGAGTGGGCACAAAGACAGATGTGTAGGACTTGTTAGAACTATTGGTGCCAGATGTTAGGTATTGTATTTTGAAGTGCCCTACTTGGAAACAGTATAGCATTTGGAAGAGGGGCTGTGCATGAAATACTGTCTGCCTGGCTAGTGGGTTTAGATTTAATAGGTAAGCCAGATGGGCCACTTATTCAGAAAATAATTTTCACTGAGTTTGATGACAGGTCTTGGAATTGTAGCACCTGAGAAAATAGGTTCTTGCTTCAGCACAGCATACAAACCATATTAGGCTTTTTTAGGGAACTAGGACCTCAGTAGTGGTTTGAGAGACTAGAGCTTCTATACCTGCCTGGAGTGGCCCCACTGCTGTTGATGTGGAAAGGTGGAATGGTAAGCCCTTCTATTGGCTGATTTCCAGAAGCCAATAGAAGTTAAATTGAGACAAGCACTTTAGTACACAGAATATACTCCAGTCAAGGGGCATGCCTCCTATGAGGCAGGGAAAGGTAATGTTGTCAGAGGGAGGTGGTCAAAATTGGACATCACAACTCACAGTCCTCCTATTTCCAGATTTTCTGCATAATAGCCAAATATTCTCATACTGATGGATGCTGAGAGTCATTCTTGTGAAAGGAGACATAACTATGAGGGTTGCATTAAGACAAGATTTTATCTCAGCTAGATGCAATCTATAATTTGTATGGGGTTTCCAGCTGTGTCAGACTAGGGTTGTCTTAGAGATGACCCCAACTTTGCCTCTGGTTTTCCCACCCAACCAGCCCCACAGGGGCCATTCAGTGACTCCACCAATCACAGAGTTTCCAACTGCACTGGCCTACCAATCCCCACACAGGCCCAACCTCCCTGTCCTGAGTCTGCCCTGCACAAGCCCTAGTCTCTCTAAGGTGTTCCTTGCCACCACCCTCCACAGTGCCTACACTCAATCTGTTTAAGATAAATTTTGACTGTATAATTCTCTTTAATCAACAAATCTAAACCAAGTTTTCACTGATATTTTAACTTGTTCTAGTGCCCAAAGATCAGTAGTCAATTATGATTTGCTAGGTAACTTCTCTCAAATATAGTGACTTAGGAATAAACAAGGAAACATTATTTGGCCCTTCTTATTTTGGCTTGACTCAGCAGATTCTTTCACCAATTTCAGCTGGGATCACTCATGTGATCTTTTTTTGTTTGGATTTTGTTTGGCAGTTGGATGAGTATTGGGTAGGACAAGGATGTAACTGGTCCATGTGAATCTTAATACCAGGGAGCTTGCCTGGGTTATTCACATGGCAGTGGTCACAGGCTATCTGCAAAAATGAAGGAAAAAAAGCTGCTATATTTCCTGAAAGCAATTAACAGATAATAGTTGAATATTAAGGACAATTTTATAAAAATGTATTTGAAAACCTCAATAAATTGTTCAAAATTTTAATAAACAAAAATTATCAAACTTCACACTAGAATAAATAGAAAATATAAATAATCTTAGAGCTATTAAAAATAAATCCATAATTAAATCCTTTCAATATAGAAATATATGGGGCATAGATGGTCTCTCTAACATATTTTACTAAATGCTTAAAGAGAAAATAGCTGCATTCTTATGTAAATTACTCTGGAGTATGGAAGAAGTGGTTATACTTCCCAATCATTTCAGAGAGCTAGGATAATCAGAAAAACTCAGTGCAAACAATGAAAACTACAGGCCATTCTATTTATTAATTAGACACAAAATTATGAAATAAAATTAATTAAACATATAAGATTATTATTGTAACTAAGTTTGGTTTATATGAAAGATGCAATGTTGGCTGTGGTAGAATAAATTACGTATCCCAGGGGCAAAAATGTTGTTCATCTTAATCCAAAACTGATCATCTGCAATTCTGAGCACTTGTTACAAGCAGGTTTGACAAGTCCAACTTTCCCAAGTGTTCTGCTCCAGGGTTTTGTAAATGCAAAGAAGACAATACATGTTTATTTACCCACTTCCATGAATTATTCATTTTCCTTTCAATCATAACTGTGACATGACACTTATCTTTTCTAACGTGGTTCTCCTGTTTTACTTTCACATATATACACATTCACATGGATTTTGTAGCAGTTCTCAGTCTCTCTAGGTTCTCCCTACATCTCCTTGGTTCCCTTTCACACCTTCAGAGAATTTAAGCATGAGTCTTACTGCACTACCAGGTGGGAAGTATGTAAAGCCAGATACAGATCAAGGGAGAAGATAAATGAGTTTTAAAGATTTATGTATGTGAGGAAGAAGAAGAAGAAGAAGAAGAAGAGAGAGAGAGAAAGCAACATTAGGGTGGAATTGGCAAGCTAGATTTGAAAGTGGTGCTTCACCTTTCACTTTGGGGTTGTTTACTTATAGGAGGATTTGGTCAGAATTATAGGCATACCTTAATTTATTTGCCTTATTGTTCTTCTGAGGTAATGCTCTATGCAACTCAATGATTTGTAGCAACACTGAATCAAGCAGGTTTATAGGCACCATTCTACCAACACCACATGTTCAGGTCATGTCTGTAAAGTATTGGTAATTCTCAAAATATTCAAAATTTCCATTATTATTATATCTGCTATGGTGATCTGTGATCAGTGATACTTGATATTATCATTGTAATTTTATTCAGGCTCCATAAACCGCATTTATATAAGATGGAAAACCCTAATCAGTTAATAATCCATGTGTCCTGACTACTCCATCAACTGGCCAAACCCATTCCTTTCCTTCTCCTCAGGGCTCTCTATTACCTGAGGAACAACTGTATTGAAATTAGATCAATACATATCCCTACAATGACCTCTAATTGTTCAAGTAAAAGGAAGAGTTGCATATATGTAACTTTAAACCAGGGGTCCTTAACATTTTTTGTTCCATGGACACTTTTCCAAGTCAGGTGAAAATCACAGTCCCCTTCTCAGAATGTAGCAGTAATTAATAAAAATATCACACCCACACCAACTCATCTCCACAAGAATATTAGTTTGATTTTTCAATTCAAGCTCATGGAACCACTGAAGTCTTACCATGGACCCTCATGGGTCTGTGGACTCCTGGTTAAGAACACCTGCCTTAAATCACAAACTAGAAATTATTAAACTTAGTTAGGAGACATATACAAAGCCAAGGTAAGATAAAAGTTTGGCCTTTTGCAACAAACAGCCAAGTTAAGAATGCAAATTAAAGTTTTTGAGGGAAATGAAAAGTGCTACTCCAGTCAACACATGAAAGATAAGAAAGTGAATCAACCTTTTTGCTTATATGGAGAAAGTTTTAATGGTCTGGATAAAGATCAAACTAGTCACAACATTCCCTTAAGTCAAAGCTTACCCAAAAGCAAGGTCCTTAACTCTCTTCAATTCTATGAAGGCTAAGAGAGGTAATAAAATTACAGAAGAAAAAACACTCAGGGTACAAGAGTATAGATCATGAGGTTTGAGGGGGAAAAGCAGTCTCCGTAACATAAAAATACAAGCTGAAGCAGCAAGTGCTGATATAAAAGCTGTGGGAAACAATGAAGAAGATCTAGTTAAGTTAATTGATAAAGGTGGTTACACTAAAGTAAATATTTCCAATGTAGATGAACCAACCTTACTTTGGAATAAGGTGCCATTCAGGACTTTCACAGCTAGAGAGGAGGCCTCACTGCCTGGTTTCAAATAGTCAAAAGACAGGGTGAATCACTTCTTAGGGGCTAATGCACCTGGTGACTTTAGGTTGAAACCAATGACTACAAAGGATTTAGGATGTTACATAAACTTGCTTGACAAAGCAGTGGCAGGTTTTGAGAGGATTGATTCTAATTTTGAAAAAACATTTTACTGTATGTAAAAATGCTATAAAATGGCATTGCATGTTACAGAGAAATCTTTCATTAAAAGGAGATTCAACCAATGCAGCAAACTTCATTGCTCTTATTTTAAAAATTTACCACAGTCTCTCCAGTCTTCAAAACCTCCTTGTTACTCAAATGTGGCCTCTCTCTAGGCCACACTCAGCAAATAAACATACTAACTTCCCCTCAATGTGTTCCCAGGGAGAAGCTTCTGTGGCATAAAGGGATTATTACCAAGAACTAACCAGTAATGCATTTGGAAAAATTGACATTGACCAAAAGGGGGAAACATTAAATAGAAAAAGAGTTTTTATATCTAAGAGATTTCAGAGTCAGGAGGTCATTCCAGAGGTTATGTGTATGCAGGTCCCAGCCAAATTTTATTAACTGTCACAGTAAACAAAGCCTCAAACAAGAGTGCTCCCCAAGGCTCTAGGGACATATAGACTCCAGAAACAAGGCACACAGCCTCATGATATCAACACCCTTCCAGCAAACCCTTATGGAGAAGATATGATAACTTCCCAATATTCCATAGTTATACTCATTTGTAATCTCCCTACCCTTGATTCTTCAAGTCCTTTTATTTGAGCCAATAATTCTCAATAGACCCACTAAATATACCTCTTTTAGGCTTAAATCTTCAGATTCTTCATATCCTATTTGAGACCTGAATTCCAGCAGAGTACTGGCCAACTCCCTCTCTCCTGTTCTTCAGAATTCCATGGATCACCAAAAAAGTGGTGATGATGGACAAACCCCATCACCCAAAAAAAAGGAGTATCTACAATTGCAAGCAAAATAATTCCTTCCATCTGACACATAATATCTCAGTCTACTCTCAGTCTAAATCAGAGAGGATGACATTACAAATCCCTCATGATTGAGGAATGAACAAACATAAGGGGGGGAGTGTAATCATGGACCAAAGTAGATTTATTGTGATTCTGTTATTATCTTGTGTTAATGGGAGAACTTGTAACATTGATATAAAAATAGTGGGTTCCAGTTGTTCAGAAAGGGGGGGGGGAGGATGAATGGGTAGAGCAAAGGACATATTTGGGGTCATGAGATTTTCCACTATAATACTGCAATGACAGTCCATTGATAGTAAGCATTTGTCAAAGCCTATGAAAATGTACATCTCAAAATGTAAATCATAATGTAAGCTATAGGCTTTGGTTAGTAGCAATGCTTTAATATTGGTGCATGAATTGTAAGAAAGGTTCTACTATAAGCTAAGATGTTAATAATAGGGGAAATTATGTGTATGTGTGTGTAGGGGGGTGGGGCTAATGTGGAACTCCCTGTACTAGCTGGCCAAAGGAGTGCTAATGCAAAGTACCAGAACTCTGTTGCCTTTTATTTTCATTTTTATTTAGTTTTTGTTACATAACCCCCCCTTTCTGCTTGCTCTTGCTGTGTGTTCATTTTTGTGTTCTTCTATGTCTGCTTTTTGTCTCCCCCCATTGCTGCAATGCCCTTAGTCAGCCCACCGCTCAAGTGGCTTGTCCTGTTCATGGGTGGCTCGGCTCCGTTTTTTGCAGGTGGCTCAGTTCCGTTTTGTGGCAGCTTTTTGCCCTGCCCACAGCAGCTTTGACATGCCCATGGTGGCTTACCCCCTCAAAGTGGTCTGCCCACTTGGAGAGGTCCCCACGAACCAAACCCAGGCCCTCCCATGTGGTGTACCACCACCCTATCCACTGGACTACAGCCGGGCCCCCTCTGTTGCCTTTTATAAAGGGTATTTATTTGGGGTAAAAGCTTACAGTCACAAAGCAGTAAAGAGTCCGTCCCATGGCTACTTTCTCACATATTAGCTGCCATGTGTTGATGCAAGATGGCAGGTGATCTCTGTATTGTGTCTTCTTCCTTCTTCCTCTTAAGTCTCCATGGGTCCAGCACTTCTGATCTCAGCTGTAGGCTACATATGTCTCATCTCTCAGGGCTTCCTATCTCAGTTTGCCATAGAGCTTCTTTTCAGGCCTTATCAGCTGCTCAGCTGCTCTGTTCTCTTCAGCTGCAAATTATCACGTAAATGACTCATCTCTCCCAGGGCTTTAGCTGTTAAGCCTTCTCCCCTCTGGCATCTATGGAGCTCTCTCTCTTCCTTTGTGTCCTCTTCAGTGAGTGTATTTTTATATCAGCCCCAAAAGGAGTGGGGACTCAACCTTGAGTCATGCCCTACTGACCTGGTTGAATCAAAGTCTTAATCTTTTACCAAATAAACTTATAACCTTTGAATTTCATACACTCAAAGGGTATCACACTCAGAGAACAGATCAGTGTATGAACATAATTTTTTTGTAGATTCATAAATAATATCAAACTGCCACACTCTACCCTTTGAATCCCCAAAAGACATTACAATTTTCCACAAAACCCCATTTCAGTGGCAATGCTAAATACAAAATCACAGCACAGTCCATTTATAGAAACAGTTTTTCTTGCAACAAGGTCCCCTCTGGCTGAAGAATTGTGAAACTTGCAAAAACATTTATGTGCTCCCTATATAAAAAGGGACAGACATAGCATAAATATTTGCATTACCAGAAGGAGAATTTGGAAGGAAACATTAGTAATGGGTTCCCAACAGTTCTGAAAACCTGCAGGGCATACTCCATTACATTTCAGAATCTGAGAGTCACTCCTAGGATTATGGATTCTTCTCCTCATTGCCTTATAGGAGCCCATCCTTTACACAGGTTTCCCCAACATCCATTTTCTTGGTACTACCCTCATTAAGCATCTAGGTGGTGACAGAGCTCTAGACAGCACCCTCCAAGAACATTGGGGTGATGGCCATTCTTTCCCCAATCTCTGGAGTACAGTCTCAACCCACTTAGTACAGTGAGGTGGTGGCAACATTCTGCCTAATCTTTGGCTTACAGGCCTAACTTTCTTATAACAGTGAGGTGGTGACCTGGCCTTACTTAATCTATGAGGAATAGGCCCACTCCTCTTAGAACACTCATGTTTTGACCTCACTCTCCCCAAACCTTGGGGAATGTGCTACACCCTCTCTGTAGCCCAGGGCAGCAAAAAATCTCCCTGAACAGCAGGCTGGAACATTTACCCTCTTCATATCCTGGGGCAAAATTACCCTCTCCATATACATGGGTAGGGTCCATCTCTTGGCCCAAGGAAATGTCTTAATTTCAGACCACAGCTTCCATGGTTTTCTTCTTCAAGACATTTTCCCTTCCATCTCTCCCCACCAAGACCCTTTCAGTCCAGGCTGACAGTGGTTATGTTCATACAGATTTCACAAAGAGCTCATTTGTTTAGCATAGAGGAAGCAGTCATTCAAACCATCAGACCGTAAGACTTCCCACAAGTCTTTCCAGGATAACTGCATTTTCAATCCTGTCTTAGAAGTTTGTGCCCAACAATTCAGTTATCAGTTTATCTCTCTCCACTAACATATTGCTATAAACTGCAAGGAGAAATCAGGCTGAATTTTCCACATTTAGATTGGAAATCTCCTTGTCAAAATGTCTAAGCTTATAATTTTCAAATTCTTCCTTCCATATAATATTAGGATTCAGTCTTGTGAAGTTCCTTGTAATTTTAAAATGTGGATCACCTTTCCTCCAGTTTAAAATAATAGTTCCATCATTTCCTTCTAAGGCCTTGTCAGAAATAACTTTAGGCTCCATATTCTCATGAATAGTCTCTTCAAAGCAATCTAGGCCATTTCTATCAACCACCTCACAGTTCCTCCAAAAAATCCTTTACCCATTTATAAAAACTTTCCAGTATTTTTGGTAATTGCAAAAGCACTACCCCACTTCTTGGTACCAAATACTGTATTATTCAGTGAAATGGGTGCTGATACAAAGTAGCAGGAATTCTTTTGGCTTTTACAAAGTGTATTTATTTGTGATAAAACCTTATGATTACAAGGCCCTAAAAAGTCCAACTCAAGGCTGCTTTCTCACATATTAGTTGCCACAAGTTGAGGAAAGATGACAGTTCATCTCTGCCTGTTGTCTCCTTACTTCTTCTGCTTAAGTCTCCATGGGTCCAGCTTCTTCTAATCTCAGCTGTAGCCTGGCATAGGGCTCATCTCTCAGGTTTTCCTATATCACTCTGGCACAGGGCTCATTTTTTTCCAGGCCATTTCAGCTACTGAGCTAATCTCTTTTCTTCAGCTACAAACTATCAAATTCATGGCTCAACTCTCCAGGGCTTTAGCTGTTTGAGCCTTCTCTCCTCTGGCATCTATGGAGCTTTCCCTCTTCCTATGCATCCTCTTGTATGAATGTCCATTTATATCAACCCACCAATGGAGTGGAAACTCAAACCTGAGGCATGCCCTACTGATGTGGTCAAATCAAAGCCCTAATCTTTTATCAAGTAAATGTAAAACCTTTGAATTTAATACAATCAAAGGGTTCCCAGAGGATCAGACCAGTTTACAAATGTAATTTTTCTTTTTTGTGGGTTCATGAATAATATCAAACTGCCACATTCTCTATATGTTCAATATTTATAATATTTCTGTAAGTATAAATTTAAATCTTTTCTAAAGTAAAGTTTATTATTTTAAAATTAAATAAATAGATAAATAAATTTAAAAAATCAGAAAAAGAACTCAATGGCAGATGCTCAAGGGGTGAGAACAGTCATATAATCACAAATAACAGTATTTGCATAGTGATTATTAACATATCAATTCATCAGCTCAGATAAACTAAATTCCACAAATTCATATGTGAGAATTAAATGTACATGACTTTGTCTGAGGAACATTTTGTTATTGTTATACAGCAGAAGCTGATTGAGACAGATGAGATGTTTCAATCATTATGTCAATCAGCCCACTTGTCTGGAAGACAATGTAAGGTATTACATTGGCTAAGTGTGTCTATTTCAACTATCTTATCCATAGCTTAAAAAATTCACATGAGGTTGCCTGGTGAGTGACATCAACCCTCTGTAATATATATATGATATTATATATTATATATTAATCATATATGATAAAACTCCTTTGACAAATAGGTGGAAACATTAAAAAAAAACACTTTAACAATCACTCCAAAAAATAAGAATACATTAAAATTTTAAAACATAATTCAAATTGAAGGAAAACAAAACAACACACATCAAATAATATATGATGCAGTGAAGGCAATTCTCAGAGGAAAATTTATACATGATAATACCTTCATTTAAAAGGTAACAAAGGCTGAAAATAAACATTGTAATTTCACATTTTTAGACATGGAAAAAGGAGAGAAAATTATTCTCTATCTAGAAGAACAAAATGATAAATATTAGAACACATAGAAGCAAAAGAAAGACCAGAAATACAGTAGAATCAACTAACCTAAATGCTTGTCCTTTGGAAAGATCAAGGAAATTGGTGAAGTTTTAACTAAATTGAGCAAGAAAAATGGTAGGCAATGTCTAATTTCTAATAACTGAATGTGAGATTACTATGAACCTTATAAAAGTAATGAGGATTATATCAGAAGATGACCAACAATTGCATACCAACAAAATTAATAACCTAGATGAAATGGACAATTTCCTAGTAAGATATAAGATTCCAAACTGTCTCAAAAGGAAATAGAAAACATGTACAGAATTGTAACAAATAGATTGACTCAATAGCAAAAACCTCAGTGAAGAGACCAGAGACCTCCAAGAGAGTGTTCATCCAAAGAGGATGTTGAAAGCATGAGCAAAACCTGTCAGATTCTACTTTAAAGGAAATCTAGAAAATAATCAAAGCCCTAAAGCAACCTAGCAAATTTCAATTAAGAAGAAGCTGACTTGTATATGGTAAGAAAGCATTATGGCATTTTAAGTTAGCTACACTAATCTACTCCCCAGTGTGGCAGTGGTCTTGAAGATTGTATCCCACATTTTCACTGACATAACTTGCTTCTAGAGGTAGTAAAGTGCACTGTAATAACATTTTAGGGCAGAAAAGTAGCTAATCAGAATCATTGAAAAGCAGTGCTGACTAGAATAAAACATTACAGTTTGAGGAAAAATAAATATGCTTGGGAAAAAATAAGTATGCTTGGAAAAGCTTGGGAAGAAAATATGAAGAATTAATTTGAGTAACAGGGACTTTGAATAGCTGTCATGTATTACAGGTACCAAAGCAAGATGCATGTTCAGAAAAGATAAGCTTTCTCCTCCAGTTGTTGTTCTTAATTAGTTCTTAATTAGGTCTTTGATCCATTTACACTAAATTGTATCTATATCAGAATACATGCCTTGAATAAATTCTAATTCTTTTGCTTGTGGATATACCATCATTCCAGGAGCATTTATTGAAAAACCAGTTCTTTCCCAATTGAATGGTGAGGGAACCTTTGTTGAAATTAAGTTGACCATAGATGTGTGGATTGATTACTGGACTCTCAATTCTATTCCACTGGCTTATATTATCATCCTTCTTTTTATTTTGATTACTGCATCTTGTAGTAAGTTTTGGAATATGTAAGAGTAAGTCCACCAAGTTTATGCTGTTATTTTCAAGAGTGTATACAGGAAAAAAGAAAAGAAGAAAACATTCTTCCAGTCATTCTGGATTTGCTTTCATTGGAGTACTGCCTCAACACTTAGCCAGGTTTTTACAACTCTGACTTTGTTTTTTCTCCTTGTTTACAGTAAGCCTAAAGAGTCTTTATCATTTATGAATTGATGAATTGAATTATATCCCCAAAAAGCTATGTAAAAATGTCAATTCCCTTCATGACCTGTGAATGTAATCCTGATTTGAATAGGGACTTCAATGATATGATTAATATGAGGCTAAACTGAATTAACATGGGCCCTCATCCAATAAGACTATTTTCCTCATAATAAGAGGTAACACACAATCATGAAGATAGAGGTTGAAATGCTGCACCTTCAAGGCAAGGAAAAACAAGGTTTGACTGAAATTCACTAGAAACTAGGAAGAGGTGAGGAAGAAGTCCTCCCTATATGTTTCTGAGGGAACATGGCCCTGATAACACCTTTATTTTAGATTTCAAGCTCAAGAGCTGTAAGACAATATTTTTCCCTTGTCACCAATTTTGTGGTACACAATAATGGCAGCCCCAGGTAACTAATGAAATTTTTGATGGAAGTGGCATTTTTAAGGTGCTTGATGGTAAAACCCTTGATTACCTTTAAATGACTGTTGGTAGAAATCTAACTATCCATAGTTAATATACTATTAAAATATTGTATTACTATGGTATATTTTTAGCAATAAATAAATCATTTGTTACCACTAGAAATTATCATTAACTATGGTAAGACTGTGTTTTGCTTTGTAAGAAACTGCCAAATTTTCTTTCAATGTGGCTGTCAATTTTTCATTCTCATCGCCAATTATTGAGAACTCTTCTTGTTCTTTGTTTCAATTTCCTTGAGGCCAAAATATATATACCATGAAAATATTTGGCTTAAAAAAATGGTAATTTATAGGCTCACAGTTTTGAGGTTAGGAGAAGTCTAAAATCAAGATATCATCAAAATGATGCTTTCTTCTGTAAGACTGTGGCCATCTGGAAGAGATGTAAGAAATCCTTCGTTCTTGGCTTTTATATGACATGAAAATGCATATGACAGTCTCTTCTGTCTTTGCCCTTTTTCTGGTTCCATCAACTAGCAACTTCTGACTTTTCCCTCCAACTTAACTCTCTCTGTTACCTTTCTTAGCAGGCCTTCAGTAAGAGGATTAAGATCCATCTTGATTCACCTGGGTTGTACCTTAACTGAAGTAACTTCATCAAAAGATTGTATGTACAAGTGTTCATACACACAGTAATGGTTTGCTTAAGAATATGTTTTTCTGGGGCACATAGCTCTAAACAACTACTCTCTACATCATTTCCAACCATTGCTATTGTCAATCTAGCCCTCTTCATCCATTCTAATAAGTGTTCACTTTTATCTGGATTTTGTTTTAATTTGCATTCTCTCAATAATTACAGTGGATTGAATTTTGATGGAATGAAGGTATTCTATAAGTGGATGCATTCTACAAGTTGTCTTCACTGGGCTTCCAGTGGTGAATTTAATTGTGTACCCCATGCTGGACATGGTCTTGGCCCATATTCTGTTGGGTGTGAACCTATCATGAATGAAATCTCTACAAGATGTTACTTTAGTTAATGTGTAGCACAACAGAATCAGTTTGAGATTTAGTCTCAACTAGTGTCCTCTATGAAATGAGTGAAATTAAGATGGAGAGAGAACCAATGGGGAGCAAGATGAAGGTGGGATTCAATGGAATCCAGGAGAGAAAGAAGATACCACCACATGCTTTGTCATATAACAGGAAAACCAAGGAACACACAAGATTGCAGGCTAACTGAAATATACCAACTCCAGAAGGAAGTGCAGCATCTAGCCTCTCCAAACTTGAGTCAATAATTTCCTTTTGCTGTCAACACATTATATGACATTGTTTTACCAGCTAGGATATTAAAACAGCCATTTTATCAAGTGTCAAAGGGTATATATTGCAGATATAGCTACCCTTTTTTTGGTGATATTTTCCTTATTTCTAATTGGGTTCTTGGTTTACTTATTATTGAATTTTAAGAATTCTTTATATTTTAAGCTACAAAAACTTTATCAGGTATATGTTTTGAAAATATTTTTCTCCCTATCCACCCGTTGCCATATATTTTCCATGACAGTCTTTTTTGCAGAGCAGAAGTTCATAATTTCAGTATTATGCAACTTCTTTTTAGTGATTTTGCTTTTGGTTTTGACCTTAAAATGTGTCACCAGTCCCCTAAACATATAGATGTGGTCCTCTACTTTCTTCTTGAACTTTTATAGTTCTATATTTTGCATTTAACTGGATGATCCATTTTGAATTAATTTTTGCAAAATGTGTAAGTTCTGTGTCTAAGTGTGTTTATTTTTTTTACATATGGACACCCAAATATCCAATGCTCTTAGTTAAAAAGAATAACAAAATATTAAATTTCCTTTGTTTCTTTCTTAAATGGAGTTCCCTATGTAGGTGTATTTTTCTGGAAACTCTATCTTGTTCCATTAATCTATGGGTCTATCCATTTGATAGTAACAAACTACCTTAATTATTGTAAATTGAAAATAAGTCTTGAAATGAGGTAATGTGGACCATCATACCTTGCTTTTCTTCAATATAATGTTGGCTACTCTTGGTCTTTGACTTTTTCATGCAAGCTTTAGAGCCAGCTTGTCAATATCTACAAAAAAGTTTGATGTGAATTTGTTGGAAATTGTATTGTACCTATAAGTCAAGCTAGGTTTTTTAATGTCTGAAATATACTGGTGCTTCAAGTCAATCAATATAGAATATTTATTAATATAGATATGCTTTGATTTATTTCTTCATTATTTTGTAGTTTTCCACAAACAAATAAGCTATATTTATATAACTTATTGTGCTAGTATAAATGCTATAGCATTTAAAATTACAAAATTCATTTGTTGGGAATTGTGGGAAGATGTCATCAGACCACCAGGCAGAGATCAATATTCTCACAAAAATAACGGAGAAAGACCCAAAATCTGTCTGAGGGACCCACATTGGGGGTCAGCAGACCAGAAGAGTGCAAAACAAATCCCAGAAGGTTGAGGGGCAGAAGGCAAAGAACCCAAAAGAAGAAACATGAAATTTTAAGGCTCCATTGTGGCTGGAAAGGCCTCCCTACACCACCCCCAAGATAAAACCCCTGGATCACTGCAGCCATCTCAGAGGCAAACAGACATCTTCCTTCCTCTCATTTATTTCAAGTGAAAAGGTGGGGGGGAGAGATCGTGTGGTTTTCTTCACTGAATTTGGCCAGCAGAACCTTCTTTCAATCTGAGCTGTGGAGATTCAA
>PVKH010021201.1:0-14395 GCA_004027955.1 Chaetophractus vellerosus | reverse complement strand
ATTAATTGTTGCTACAATTTCAGGTCTCATCTCTTTAAATATAACTTTTGTCCTAATTATCTTAAAAATCTAGTGCAATGAGGAAAGGTATGTAGAAAAATTATGTTCCCTTATAGGGTATGTCCCTGACCTCCAATCTCTAGACAGACATTGAGAAAATAATGAAGCCGAAGGAGCTCACCTTCCTTTTAGAGAGAAACCTACCCAGAACCCCAGGGCCTCAGGGCCTCCTTCTTTTTGAAAGAGCTATGGGAGAAAAACTGGGTGTGACAAGGTAAGGAAATGCAAGTTTGACCTAAAACTCTTATCTACCAGGCCAGGAAAATAAGAACCTTACCCTGTCCTTTAATTCCCCAATTTAAACCCATTAACTGCCTTAAAATGAGAGTAATTAATAATGCAATTGTCAAATTTGTATTGATGCAAATCTAACATTTAGTTTGCTCTCTGATAAAGTAACTAAATTCTTAGAACATCCATCTGTTTTGATTTTCTCCTGAATAAGAATTATACAAAGCAGAGTCTGTTTTAACAAAGTAGCTTCTTGTACTTGATGATACCTTTGTTATATACTTGGTTGTGTAGAAAAACAAGTTTTCTCACTTTTAAAAGAACATAACATTCAAATGTAACAACTTTCAACACTTTGCTTTCTCAAAGTCAAACCCTAGAAGATATCTTTTTATTTCAAGCTATTGCAAAAGATTTATTATCTCACCTTGTAAAAATGGTGCAGTAATGTAAATAGTTAAGTTCACTTAATTTGTTATAAGTTAACTAAAAGATGTTTAAAAGTGTTACAAAGACTAAAAATGATTGTCTAACATTTTGATAATCAAAGTTGTATAAATATAATATCCATATAAATGCTTACAAATTTTTCTTAAAGATTTAACAGTTTTCTGCAGAATAACAATAAAATGTTATTAATCATTGTTATGATTATTTTAAAGATGTTATATATCACAAAAACAATTTCACCACCTGGGAATTAGGAAGCAAATGCACTAGCCCATGTGTGACTAATTTTGCTTCTGCAAAAGCAGCAGCAGCCTGTGGCCACTCAAAACAGTGGCCTTCATAGGGCTGCCAGAGGGTAGTTCATAGCTACCTATAAAGTATTCTAACCTAATTTTTCTCATATGAAACTGAAAGGCTTGTTCTCAACTCAAGCCACAAATGTTCCCTTACACCAATAAACATATCTGTAAGGTGACACAAGAAGGGGATAAATTTCAGCTGTGTCAAACTCTCTTGAATATTAAATCCAGGCACTCAGTACACTGTGTGGTAGTTTGAGATTATTTATGAATTACAAAACAGTGAGGTTATATTTGTAAACTGGTCTGTTCCTCTGGATGTGACACCCTTTGATTGTATTAGATTCAGTTGAGGTGCCTTTGATTAAATTATGTTAAGATTAGGATTTTGATTCAAACATGTCATTATGGCATGCGGGGTTGAGTTCACGCTATCTTGGCAGGCTACATAAATGGATGCTCAATAAAAAACACAGAGGAAGAAGATACATGAGAAAAGAGAGGAAGCTCCATAGGCATGGAAGAGGATACTGTGGCCCTGGGAAGAGGGTTGAGCTATTAGCCTGAGAGTTTACAACTGACCTTCTGAAGAGATCAGAGCAGCTGAACTTGGAGAGAAATGAGCCCCAGATAGAGATGAGCCCTATGCCAGCCTACAGCTGAGTTCAGAAAAAGGTGGACCATGGAGCCTTAAGAGGGAAGAGAAAGGCTGAACCCTCACAGATGAAGCCCGCTCTCTTGCTTCCACATGTGGCAACAGACTTGGGTGAGAAAGAACCTCTTTTGATACCTTGAGTTTGATTCTTTATGGCCTTGTAAATATAAGTTTTTACCCCAAATGAAAATAGTATATAAAAGCTTTGAATCAGCACCCCTTTGGCTGTCAAATACACCAAGCATAGTGTCTCTCCATATGAGTTACTGGATAGAAGGGTCACTACAACCCCCCAAAAAATAAAGTTATCTGCCAAATATGCTTATGCTCCTCAAGTAAGTGGAACTATGTTGCTGCTTCATATTCTTGTGGCCCTACCAGCTAGCAATGGCTCACTATTGCCTTCAGACTGGTTCTCTTTCACAGTTCCAAAAAGTTGGAGAAAGACTGAAGCTTCCTTCCAAGGGCCAATAATGCTTCTGCATGTTGGCTGTATAAAGGATATAACAAGGAAAGCAATAATTACCCGAGTAAAATAAGTAGAACTTATACAATGGCACTAAAGCCAGTTGCTATTGGGAGACATCTTGTATTTTATTTCCAACCTGGACCTCACATATCACCAGCCCATGCCTTAGGACCTATGGGAGGAACTTCAACTGTCATTTTGCTTACCAGAGAAATTCTCCCTTTCTGGACACACAATTAAAACTTATGTTTACAAACTTAGCCTAAACTTCTTTCTTCAAATGAGCTTAACCAATGTCTTCCTTGACTGGGGTATCACCTTAGCAGCTACACACAACCAAACAGACTGTAGACAATTAAAGAGATTGCCAGCTGAGTGCATTTATTCCAACTAATGGCCACTGTCCAATGAAGTGCCAACACACCAAAAATACCTACTGAGACACACAAGTGCCAGTCATTGGATGAACTGAAATATCTTAACAAAAAGCATAACCGGGGTACCTAATAATGGCATATTCACAGAATAAACCCTATAGGATCCATTATTGGTGTTTTTTCTCCTTCTGTCCGCTCCCACCAGCAACAGGTTGCACTAGCAATCATACCACGTTTCCCGAGTGAGCTCAATTCTTTAAGTATCTGTTATCCCTTCAAAACCACACCAGACTACAAGCTGCCACCAGCAGAAACCCATTCTCACTGTCCTTAGTTTACAGCCTTCTTGATCCATCCTTCTTTTACTCTTAGTAGACCCCTGTATATTTAAGCTCCTAACTCAATTTATCTCTTCAAGGATTCAAGCTTCTGCTCATGAGAAAATATCACCCAGTCAAGGCCATTGAAACAAATATACCTTCTTCTAACCCCAGTAACATAGGAAGAGTGTTCTACACCCAGTCAGGCAGGGACTACATCCCTAATCAGCAGGAAGGAGATAAAGAAGAATGATCTTCACCCTTCAACTCTCCCTTAAGATTAAGGGTTTACAAATCTCTCAAGAGGGATATATTAGTCGGCCAAAGGTGAACTGAAGAAAATCACCAGAAATCTGCTGGATTTTATAAACAGTATTTATTTGGGGTAGAAGCTTACAGTCACAAGGTCCTAAAGATTCAAATTCAAAGTTACTTCCTCATCCAAAGTCTGTTGCCACATGTTGAAACAAGATGGCAGATGATGTCTGTGAGGATTCACCCTTCCTTCTTCCCTGTTAAGGCTCTGTGGGTCCAGCTCCTATCAATCTCAAATGTAGGCTAGCAAAGGATACATCTCTCTTCCCAGGGTTCTGCATTTTCTAGGCTCAGCTGCTCTGTTCTCTCCACAAGGCCAGCTGTAAAATATCCGGTGAACAGTTTGGTTCTCTCCCTGAAGCTCCAATATAAAAAATTAAGCTCTTTCCTCTGCCATATTCTTTTTTTTTTTTTTTTTTTTTTTTTTTTGTGAGTCCCCACCATCAAGGGTCTGGGACTAAATATTCCACTTAAATGGAAAAATCAAAAAACTAATCATAATTTAATCATGTAAAAGTGAAACCTCAGAATGTAATATAATCTAATATTCCCAGGGGAACAGACCAGTTTACAAACACAATTCAATATCTATTTCTGGAATTCATAAACAATGCCAAATTGCTACAGGGGATTTGAGACAGGAAAGAATAGGGACGTAAGAAGGAAGGGGACAGAAAACCTAATAAACCACACAAAGAGAAACTGAGGCAATGGCCTACTAACTTACACAGGCTGAAGCTGTGGCCTTCTAACTCATATCAGCCTGTTGACTCACACAAGCAAGTTAGGAAGGGGCAACTTACAGCCTACACAACCAACGGTTGTATTATCAGAAGGCAGCTGGCAACATTATTACATGGTGGGAAAATTGGAAGCAGCAGGAGGAGAAATACGACAACCCAAACACCTAGTTTTCAGGTTACCTCATTCTTCATGGACAGTTACCAAAGGCTAGTCACCACCAATCAACACACCCTGCAGAGCTCATAGACAGCAGCCAGAAGCCAACCTGCACTGAACTGCAAACCCCACACCCTTAAGTAATCAAACTACCCAATGTATTTCCCTGGTTTAGTCTCAAATATTCCAATCCACACAGACCCTGGAATTCTGTACCCCCTAAAACAGGGGAACAGAGGACAAAACTCTGCATTCCCCTCCCTTGAGAACATCTGCCCTCAAACCTGAGGGTGTACTTTTATTTCTTCACTTTAACCCCCAACAAATTCTCTGCTAGCCTGGTAAATTGGTGGCTTATCCTTGAATTCTTTCTCACAATGACGCCAAGGACATAGACACCAACACCGATTACAACAGACAATGGTTAGTAGCAATACTTCAGGATGGGTTCATCAATTGTAACAAATGTACCACACTAATGAAAGATGTTGTTAATGGGGAAAATTGTAGGAGGGGGGAGGGTTGACTTATATGGGAATCCCCTGCATTTTATGTACAGTTTACGCAATCTAAAGCTTCTTTAAAAATAAAATAAAATTGAAAAATAACTTTTTAAAAATTCATCTATTGCTATAAGTAAAAAGGGATTGTCACTGTGTTTCCTGGTAAAACCCTTTATCATCTGATTGCCATGATCTTTAAACTCATACAGATCAGAGAAGTTAGAACAGAAAGTGCAAATTTCCCACGTGCATAATATGGGGAAGTCTTAGACCCATTTTCATCCAATAAAGGATATGGTTTCATATACAATGTTCATTGATTTTTGGAATATACTTCACCATGGAGGAAGAAGCCCCATCATTACAGTACATCCACATCAAGAAGACAACAAAATTGTATCTTCTAATGGGTATACAATTAATCTTTTAACCAGCAAGATCTGCATACTATGGAATATTATAGAAAAACAAGAAAAAACACATATCCTTTGCAATAAAGTAGTTTTCCTGATCCAAGGCAATGTTATTCACACTCTATCAGCCCTCTGATAGTGGTATGCCCTTTGTCCTTGCATATAGGAAAGATAACCCATACCTGGTTACATGTTGATTTCAGCTAAGATGAATTTCTGTCTCATCCATGATAGAAAGCATTTACAGATGACATCTTTCCACTGAGTAGCTGACGTACTTTGCAAATTGGGAGCTCCATACTGGTCTTTCTTTCCAACAAGTTGGAAAGTTAGAAACAACGGGAGTTAGATCAATTTTGAAAAGTGGGAACTCATGCTATTACACAATTATGTGCCTCAATCTGAGTCAATGTAGCCACTTTATTTTTGTGCCTAATGAGCTAGCACTGGGGTAGCAGATGAACAAAACTGAATGACCCCAACCTGCTTCGTGGTGCTATATATTTGATTATTCAGTGACTCTTCCTTGGAAAATGTGATCAAATGGGCATTATTAAGTGATATAAAGATCTCCAACTTTCATATCCACTCCAATATATACATCCATATGCCCTTCCCCAGATGCCATGATTCTTGCTTGACCTTTAAATCATTCTCCCTCCAGGGTACTGACAGACATCCAAGGCATTTGTTTGCCTCACTCAGTGGCTATAGGTACTTATCTCAGACCACACTCTACTTATACAATGGAAATGGACAATCAGTACTGCCCCAAAAGAGAATTTCCTATTTTTAATACTTTTCAAGGGTAGCCTGGGCAGATTTGTTTTGCAGCATTACATTTTTACTTCTACCAACGAAGAAACCTAACCAACCAAGAAACTAGCTTGATATTTTTCCTCCTTTGTCAGCTGGTTATAAGGGGAACTCCATGTTGGCAGAAGTATAATCTGAGACAAAGATATCTGGTCTACCTGCTTGTGCAGATTACTGAGTCCTCTATCCTAGCTAATGCGTGATCCTGTCCTGAGCCTTGATATAATATACCCCTTTCATCATAAAATGGATTACTACAGGAACTTGTGGAACATATACTTTGTTAATCTGACATATAATAGCTTATGAAGGTCATTTCTAGTCTAATGATCAATTGATATTCCCTACTCAGGTACCCTGACTGTCGCAAGGTCCATAGAATAATTTGAGGCTGTTTTAGTTTTGATTTTTCTGTTTTGCTTTGTTTTGGCATATTCATTTCATCTGTGCTGCAGAAAGCATATCCTTGTTCTAAAACCATTGGATCTCTGTTGCTTTTCTCCTATTGGGCTTCTTTCCATAAACTCCACATCTCTTTCCAGATATCCAATGCCTTAGATTATTATATCCTATGGCTCAAATATCAGGACCGCTTGTACCACCTCTTGAACTCACAAAAGAGCCCTTTCATATTCTGAGTTCCCACACAACTGCTATTCTTCTCCCATTTGGACAGATGTATTGGTGTGGGTTCTCTTTCTCAACTATGTCAGAATTTTAGAAATGCAATTCTTATATAAGTCCAAGAATTGCTGTATAATAGTGGTAAACTAATAGTTTAAAAATAATAAGGCATATAATATTGTATGTCTTGATTGAATTAATCATTTTATTTAGAAAAAACTCATTTCAAAACATTAAATATAATAAATATTTTAATATTATTTCTTTTATTTAATGTTTTTTAATTTATTTTTTGTTTTATAATATGAAAAATATCTTATAGTGGTGCATCTAGCCAATTTGTAGATAAAATGCATTTTTTGAAATATACATCAGATGATTTACTTCTCTCCAGGTGCAACCAAAAATGTTCGGAATCCCTCCTGGAAGAGATTCCCAGAAGTCAAAATGGTTGACAGTATAAAACACAGGTGATAATGATATAATATAGGTAAAACTCAGGAGTGAAAAAATAAATTGGGGTCACAATAGAAATAAGGGGTGGCTGAACTCACCACATATTTAGACTCCATCCCACCAAATCCTAATTATCTTTTATATACCATATTTATCCCACTTCCAACTTTCAGTGCTTAAAATAGTCTGAAACCGTTTTCTGCCCCTTTTAGATATGATGAGCAGAATGGCAAAGAGGATTGTAATAATGATATTAAATACATCAGGAAAAGCAATACCACCATCAAACAGATTTTAGTGAGGGTCATTTTATTAACTTCAGTGTCTCATTGAATTTCTTTAATTAATACCCCATGGCTTATATGTTTTAGAGGCCAAATATCCCCACAGAAATAAAATGACGACAATGTAAGTAAACTCCTTTAGGATTTGATGGAAAATATATTTTGCTCTGAAAAGAGTGTAATATTAACATTGACCTATTAGTCATCTTCATGTTGTTCATTCTTTAATCCCAAATTTTCAGAGAACAAGATATATATTTTGAAATTCTATAAATCCTAACACCACAAAGCAAGTAACAAGCTATTACAAAATCTTTTCCTATGAAATCAAAGTAAGAGAAGTATTCTCTTTATTTTCTTTTCAGAATAACATCCACTTGTATTTAATTATTTAAATGTATTTATTATTTTTTCATTGTGCTTAGATTTCAACTCAGTTATTTTCCTAGCATTTATCTATGTTGAAGACTGTGGATACAGGGATGAGACACAATACTGCAGTGACTTTCCCTGATAATACAGAATGAAAAAACTTTATGGTAAGGTCAACTAATAATTCTTTTAAATAATACAACAATGTGTGGTGAAAGTTACTCCTTATTTATCTGAAAGATTAAATGTTTACCTATTAATGTTTTAAAAAATAAAAAATAAAATTTCATAAAAATCTTTTATATTGATGCTGTCATTATGGAAAATTAACCAGTTTTTACTAAATATTTATGTGATATATATCTTCAGATAATACTCCTACTGTATTCATCAATAATGAGAATGAGAAAAAAATAGTTGTGAAATGAAAAAAAAATTCTCTAAAATCCTAGTAATTTCAAAGAATTATGTTTTTGCAAAAATTGGATAATTAGGAATAAATCTATGTATTATTGCTATATTAAATATAGAGATATACTTTTTAAAATCTTACACACGGAAGTAAAAAAATCATAGGAATGAGTAAATTCAATGAGAGAAAAACACATTTTACAAAATTATCTGTTTTGAATGATTTCATTCTTAGCCTATTCTTTAAAGTTAAAAATCTAAATTTCCAGACACCAAGTAGGCCAATTTCTATCATTGGAAAAGAACAATAAAAATTCACTTCTGACTGTTGATCAGAGTGAAAATGGAATTTGAATCATTCTGCATTTTTCTTAGCATTTTAAAGGTCTTTCCAAAGAATTATGGCACCATATTTTTCCAGTGCTACAATCTAATAAGTAAATTGTTCATGAGTTTATAAAAAAGCCTTGTACACTGTCCAAAATTATTTGGAATATATAAAACATACTTGAATTTTTAGAATGTGGAAATCATTGTGGACTGGATTATTTAGATGAAATCTTAATAATAACACTATATACAAACTTGTCCTTACATAATGGGTGGAAATTTTTTGATATTTTAACAAGAATAGCTGGAATAAGAGCATGGACATAGTGTTTTTAGAAATGAGTGTGGTACTCAGGGTGGAGGGAGGATTAGGTGAGCAATAGTTGGGCAGAGTGACAAAGCTGGAAGAGCCATTGTTACATGTAGGAAATGATGATGGAAGTGGATAAGGTTAGAGAGAAATTAAAGTGACACCCAAGGAATTTGAAAATACCTTAGAAATACAAGGTTTAGTTTTTTTTTCTGGTAACAGTCTGTTGCTTCTTTCATTATTAGGAAAGTTTGACCACTGGTCTCCAGAAAAGATAAATAGATCTTAAAATGATCACAGAAAGGTGAGGTTAAATGAGTAACCAAGTAATAGGAAGCTCTTATGTGGTAGAATAAAATTAGTAGGAGGAATATCTATAGAACATGTTGGGCAAGATAAATGAGGGGTGCTTAAAAATTTCATAGCTTGTTCACATTATGAGAGTTTGGTCAGAAACATAATAACATTAGAGATGAACGGAACCTTAAATCAAGAAATGGATGTACTCAGATAAATGGAGGAAAAAATGACATTTTGTTTAGAAGTAATCTTAGAGAAATTGTTCTGTAAGGTAGACTGATATTTATATCAGCACTGGGTTGATATAAATATTAAGGTGATATATACAAATTATTTATTAAATAAGTGTGTGGATATATATATATCCTGAGTTTCCAGGTATGTTTCACTAAAAATGAACAGTCCTCTCCTTCATACTTATATATCTTTCAACACTTCCTTCAATATATAAATTAACACATATATTGTGCAAAATTTTCAAACATAATACCAATGGAATAGTATAGAAAAATGTTTATTGATGAAAAAAATAAATGTACAGGATAATTGTTTTTGTTTTGTTTTGTTTTTTGAGGTACTGGGGGCTGGGTATTGAACCCTTGACGCTGCATGTGGGAAGCCAGCGCGATCCACTGCTGAGCAAAATGGGCTAGCCTGAGTTGTTGTTTTTTTTTTATTTGCTTTGCTTGTTGTTGTTGTTGTAGTTGTTTCTTTTTTTTTTTTTTTTTTTTTTTTTTTTTTTTTTTTGAGAAGGCAATGGGAACTGAACCTTGGATATCCAATGTGGGAAGCAGACATTCAACCACTTGAGCCACATATGCTCTTGATAATTGTTTTTAAGGATAGTATAAGGATATACAATACAAAAACTGATATTGAGATTATTTGAAAATACTGCACCACATATGAGTATCCTATATTTGTACACAATCCTTGCATCGTTTGATACACCAAACCTACTATTCTGAGACTCTCTTCATAATTGACAAAATATTCCTAAAAATCCTGACCAAAAAAACCTTGAGATCATAGACCTAAATTATAAGGATATGTAATATCTCTTAGAAATTGTGTGACTGCATTCAAAAGACAACAGAAGATGATTGAAGAAACTCTTCTGACTGTTGTAGAAAAGGAGATTTAAAGGGAAATTATGATATTCTAAATTCGAATCTTATTTGTCTATTATATCTATCTCAACAGAGCAGGTAGAGATGACAAAAGATAACCATTCCGTGACATCTGAATTCATCCTCAAAGGATTTACTGATGATCCAGAGCAGAAGGTCATTCTGTTTGTAGTCTTCTTTGCCATCTATTTGACCACCATGGTGGGGAATCTTGGTTTGGTGGTCTTGATCTATATGGACCGTCATCTTCACACACCAATGTACATCTTTCTGGGCAACCTGGCTCTGATGGATTCCTGCTGTTCCTGTGCTATTACTCCCAAGATGTTAGAGAACTTCTTTTCAGAAGACAGACTGATCTCCCTCTATGAATGCATGGCACAATTTTATTTTTTCTGCTTTTCTGAAACTACAGACTGCTTTCTTCTGGCAGCAATGGCCTATGACCGGTATATGGCAATATGCAACCCATTGCAATACCACACCAGGATGTCAAAGAAACTCTGTGTTCAGATAACTGCAGGGGCTTACATAGGTGGAAATATGCATTCCATGATTCAAGTGGGATTTCTGTTTAGGTTAACCTTCTGTGGATCTTATTACATCAATCACTTTTATTGTGATTTATTTCCATTGTTCAGTATTTCCTGTGTTGATCCCTACATCAATGAAATGATGCTACACATATTTGCAGGTTCAATTCAAATCTTTACTAATATCACAGTCCTTATCTCTTATCTTTACATACTTATTACTATTTTTAAAATGAAATCCAAAGAAGGAAGAGGCAAAGCCTTATCTACTTGTGCATCCCACTTTCTCTCTGTCTCAATATTCTATGGTTCTATAATTTTTGTGTATATTCAACCAAGTTCAGTTAAAGAAGAAGATAAAGATATAGCTGTTGCTCTTTTTTATACTCAAGTAATTCCTTTATTAAACCCTTTTATTTATAGTCTAAGAAATAAAGAAGTAATAAAAGCTATAAAAAGGATTATGAAGAAAAAATCTAGAACATTCTAAAATAAATATCACTTGCTTTAACAAGCAGATTTTTTTAAAAAGTTTTCAAAGTCAAGGGATATAGAGAAAATGTAAAGAGACCATTTTTTCTGTAAAATATTAAATAATTAAATTTAGATGATGTGAAAGTCAGGCAGTCATTGAATAAATATATACTTTGAGAAAGAATGGCATCAAAATACTTTGATGTATTTCAAAATCTAAGCTAATTGAATCCATCAAATACCATTAAATGATTACTACAGAGTTCATATATTCTGTCAGATTGTAATTAGTTTCAATGTTCAATAAATTCAACAAATACTGAAAAAACCCACAGTATATAAACATAAGTTTTTTGGTAAATACGTGGAATCCTTACCTTAGAAACTTAAATCCACATTCTCAAATATAAATCCCTTCTTAACCAAAATCATCTATCACATAACAACTGTGCCTTTGAATTTGATTCTTTTTTTTTGAGGTTATGATTGAATATAGATTCATGCAGAATATGTATTCTCAAATTAATAATATTTTCATATCTTTTCTTAGTTATTTACCTTCTCATGGTGTCAGAAATAGAGCATCTGTATAATGGAGATTTATCACTCTGTTGTTGAAAATGTTGTGACATACTGAAATCCCTATGGACTTGAATGTTTTCAGGTAATTTGATTAGTTGTTCATGAAGTATGACACCACAATTCCTGAATATATCAATTAAGTCAATTTTTTATCCCTTGATGTCATTGTCTTGTTTGTTATTAGTAATATTAACCTGCACTGTTTTCAGTATAAATCATTATATTCATATCATTAGTATAAAGAAGGTGTTGCTGTGCAAGTATCTGATCAAAAAAAATTATTGATCACTTAAAAGTACAAAATGAAAGAATAAAATTACTTACACAGACCCTACTCTCTGCTAAACACTAAACTAGAACTTTTGCATATATTGCTTATGCCTAAACTGGGCATTATTTTTCATATATTTCCAGAATAAAACTCACACTAGGAAATATTTAGCAGTTTACCCAAGTTCATCTAAGTTACCCTTAAATAGATTTGGACTTTGGATCATTACTGCCATCCTTCCCAGTATTTTACAGCTGCATTCACAGTAGCTTAAAATGGAGTTAATCTCAAAATTTTTGCAATATAAGAAATATATTGAAAAACATATGAATAAGAAACAATGCAGATTATATACACACAATCCTAGATTGGGCTGAAATATCTCACATGCTTGGGAGTTCAGGCAATGGAGATCAATAATCTGAGGAATTTAGTTACAGTGGAATTAGAAATCAATATGCCTTAAAAATGGAAATATTTTTGATATTTGGGGAAAAATGGGAATAATAGTATGGGCCCCAGAACCAAGTTTATGGTAATGAGTTTGGCCCTGGGAGGTGTTGGATCAGGGAACAGGACAATATGTGAGAAATTTGGCAGTGCTGTTCTTAGAAGCAGTTGGTGAATGTGAGAAGAAGGGATAGTAATAGTTTAGGTTACTTAAAATCTTAAAGTACCCTAAGATATGTTATTTTGTCTTAGACGCATCAAACATTGAAGTCTTCCTCCCTGCAAAGTAATATATTGCAATTTTAGGGATGTAATCTGGCATTTGATTGGAAAGAGATACTATAATCAATCAGATTAACCAGAATAATTCACATAATACATGAAGAAAGCTGTTGATGAAGAAGACCCTCAAAGAACAGGGATTCATAAATATAAACACATTTTAAAGAAGGAAAAATATTCCTTCATATTTTAAGATACTTCCAATTTTCACCATTAATTATTGAATCATTCTGAGACAAAATTTTGTTTAATTATCTAAAATAAGTGTCTACTTCTGGTCACATGTTTATCATAAATTAAGTGAGAGTATGGTGTAATTACATGAAAGTATCAGAGATGGTTTATGAAGAACTAGGTAAACAATTCTAAAATCTTTCAGGCAGATAAGTAAAAAAAAACATTGAAAGAGACTTATTTAAATATCAAAAATTAAAATGTGTAATAAATCTACAATAATTAAAATAAACATCATATTAGTTCATGGATCAAAGAAGGAAAAATACTGTCCAGAAGTCAATCCAGGAATATGGTAAGAATAATATTAAAAATCAAAATATAGACTTCTGGGAATATCCCATTAGAGGAGGGTTGCCAGGCTTGACTCTCCTACAGAAACAACAGAGGAAGGCAGAAATGCTGTTGCAGAGAGCAGGCTTTGTGGGTCTGCAGACCAAGAGTGCTACATATCATCCAGCAGTGAGAGGGACAGAGATATGACAAGGCCAAAGAGAAAACCATGAGTTACAAACCACCCTGACTGGCATCAATCACTTACCATATAGGAGAACATATTGGCTAAAACCAATGGCATGCAGCAGCCAACTGAGAGGAGAATGGAAAACTTACTCCCTGAGAGGAGAAAAGGGGCAGTGGATGTGGAGAGTTTTTACTCTTCTGTGAGTTTGCTGACTGGAGTCCATTTCGAAATATTTCTCTGGCCAGTCCAGAATCACCAGTCATGGAGGTTGAAAGAGACACCTCTGTGCAAAAGTTTGCAGAAGAGCACCATCGGCTGTAAGGTAGTGAAATTGAAATAAGTAAAAAAGCTTTTGGAGGCTCTCATGTTCAGCCATACTAGGGATTGTTGGAGCACCATTAGGAGTTTCTGGCCATGGTTTGATAACTTAATCTTAAATATTTAGAGAAAGTAGAAGCAAATATCAAACAAGAGCCACGAAATAAAAGCACAAGGAAGAGAAATTGACCATCACAGTAAATTCACCAACATAATGAGATGTCTATATATTAGCAAACAGTTACAAGCCATATTAAGAAACAGGAAGATATGGCTCAGCCAAAGGATCAAACAAAAAATCCTAATGAGTCACAGAATTGAAGACAACTAATCTATAACAATCACACAAATATCCTAAATCAATTAAAGGAGTTGAAGGAAAATATGGCAAAAGAGATAAAGACTATTAAGACAGTGGGTGAGCATAAAGAAAAATTTGAAAGCCTGAAAAGAAAAGTAACAGAGCTTATGGCAATGAAAGACACAATTAATGAGACTAAAATACACTAGAGATTTATAACAGTGGATTTGAAGTGGTAGAGAACAAAAATAGTGAATTGGGGATAGAATTAGTGAACGTGAAAAGGCAGGAGAACAGAAATAGAAAAGAATGGAAAAAAATGGAAGAGGGTCTCAAGGAACTGAATGACAAGTGAAACACAAAAACATATGTGTTGAAGGTGTTCAAGGGAGGAAGAGGATGGAAAATGGGCAGAAAAAAATATGTTTAGATATAATGACTGAAAGCTTCCCAAATCTTATG
>PVKH010021200.1:0-14392 GCA_004027955.1 Chaetophractus vellerosus | reverse complement strand
AAACTTGTGCTTTATGGCCTGTTAACTGTGGAATTCTACCCCAAATAAATGCCCTTTATAAAAACCAAACAATTTTTGGTATTTTGTATCAGCACGCCTTTGGCTGACTAAAACAGAAGGGTAGAGGCCACAAATAGCCAAAGATGTCTTTTTTTTTTTTTAAAGATTTATTTATTTTATTACATATCTCCCCTTCCCCCCCTCCCCCCGCTGTGGCGACGCGCCAAGACTGGTCACTGCGCAGGCACGGCTTTCCCCGCTTGTGGGCGGCTTCTGCTTCCGTTCACGGCCGGCTTTCAGTTCGCGGGTGGCTGGCTGCGCTCCATTCGCGGGCGACCTGCCCTGCCCGTGGCGGCTATTGCCCTGTCCGTGGCAGCTTTTTGCCCTGCCCACGGCAGCTCTGGCCCGCCCATGGCGGCTTGCCATTCTCAAGGCGGTCTGCCCGCTAGGAGAGGTCCCCAGGAACCGAACCTGGGGCCTCCCACGTGGTATGCCGGCGCCCTATCCACTGGGCTATCAAGCCGGCCCCCAAAGATGTCTTTAAAAAGGAAGAACAAAGTCAGAGGACTCTCACTTCCTGACTTTAAAGTATATTACTTAGCTACAGTGGTAAAACAGCATGGTACTAGCAGAAAGACAGATTTACCAATGGAATTGGATCAAGAACTCAGAGATAGACCCTCACATCTACAGTCAAGTGATTTTTGACAAAGCTGTCAAACCCTCCTAGCTGGGCCAGAACAGTCTCTTCAACAAATGGTGCTGGGAGAACTGGGAATCCATATCCAAAAAAAGAAAGAGGACCCCTATCTCACACCTTATACAAAATCAACTCAAAATGGATCAAAGACCTAAATATAAAAGCAACAACTGTAAAAATCCTGGAAGAAAATGTAGGAAAACATCTTCAGGATGTTATGGTAGGTGGTAGTTTCTTAAACCTTACACCCAAAGCACGAGCAACAAAAGAAAAAATAAACAGGACCTCAAAATTAAACACCTTTGCCCCTCAAAGGAGTTTGTAAAAAGGGTGAAAATGCAGCCTACTCAATGGGAGAAGACATTTGGAAACCACATATCCAGTAAGGGTTTGAGATCCATGTTATACAAAGAGATCAAACAATTCAACAATAAAAAGAGAGGCAACCCACTTTAAAAATGGACAAAAGACTTGAACAGACATTTGTCCAAAGAGGGAATACAAATGGCTAAAAGGCACATGAAAAAATGTTCAACATCACTAACTATTAGGGAAATGCAGATCAAAACTACCATGAGACATTATCTCACACTTTTAGAATGTCCATTATTAAAAAAACAAAACTACAGGTGCTGGAGAGGATGTGGAGAAATAGGCACACTCCTTCCCTGTTGGTGGGAATGTAGAATGGTGCAACCTCTGTGGAAGACAGTTTGGCAGTACTTCAAGAAGCTGAATATAGAACTGCCGTATGATCCAGCAATCCTGTTACTAAGAATATATTCAGATTAACTGAAGGCAAGGACAGGAACTGGCACTTGCACACCAATATTCATAGCAGCATTATTCATAATTACTAAAATATGGAACCAGCCCAAGTGTCCATCAACCGAGGAATGGATAAACAAAATGTAGCATATACACACAATTGAATACTATTCAGTTGTAAGAGGAAATGAAATCAGGACACATATGACAACATGGATGAACCTTGAGGGTATTATGTTGAGTGAAATAAGCAAGACACAAATAGAAAAATATTGTATGATCTCACTAATATGAACTAAATACAATAAGCAAATTAATGGAGGTACACTCTAGAGTATAGGTTACTAGGAAATAGAATGGGTTGAAAATGGGAGATGATGCTTAATGTATGTAGAATTTTTAAAAAATCAATTTTATTGATACATATTAATAAAGCATACAATTCATCCAAAGTGTACAATCGATGGCATTTGGTATAATCACATAGTTTGCATTTATTATTTCAATAATGAAAAAAAAAGACAAACAAAAAAATTCTTCACCTCTTAATTTCTCTCTTTCTCCTGCTGTACATAGCTGCTATTTCTGACTATTCTTGCATAATTATGTATTTATTTATTAAGCAGCTACATACCATATGATCTATCTAATGTGTATAATCAATGGCTATTACTATAATCACAATGTTGTGCATTTATCACCACAAAAAATTCTAGAACCATTTCCTTACTCAAAAAAAAAACTCCCTGCAGGGAGCCTCCTGGTTCCTGTCCCAGGCCATTGGGCTCGGTAGTGCACTGAATCCTGAAAGGGGGTGAAGCACCACCTCAGGTCCTTATGTAAATGACCAGGGAGGACTGATGGGGCCCAAGGCAGAGAATGGCTATTTGGACAACTCGGTGAAACATCAACTGGAGGAGCCCTGGGTGACCTTCGATGTGGCGGCTGTTAAAGTTAAAGGAATTGCTGTTGGGAGCCAACATACTGACAGCATGCCTGTCTAGTTGCAAAGCCACTAGAGGAAGGCCATGCAGCAATGAGGAACTGCACAGCAGTCCCCCAGTTGGTTTCCCTATCGACCTCAGTAGGAAATCTGTGTTCGCACTTTTTACCTCACGTCTGTTTTTCTCTGAGATTTTCTTAGTAGTAGAGAGTGTACCTCTGCAAAAAATTCTAGGTAATAATCAAGTTGCAGCAAAACTGCTTTTGAGGAAGTTGTTAGGATTTGTAGAAAAAATTACTTGGCCTCAATCACCATTGTGCTGTGCTCGCATTTTATAGATATAAATCAACAGGGACCTCTGGTGAGAGGAATAGAGAAGAAACTCTTTAACAAATTTTGCTTTTATGTAGAGCCAGGAAATCCTTGCAGTTAATCAGCCCTGGTGGAAAAAATGTCAGAAGATATTGGTGGAGAAAAACAATTGGGACTCTTTTCAAACTTACATCATGTGAGGACCCTTTTGTAGTGGAGGTGGACATTGTGGGCATGAATAGTGCTGTGGGTATTATAGAAGACAATTGTCTAGTAATTCTGTACCTTGTACTAACATAGAAATGTAAAAAGGACTGTGATTGTAAACCATGATGCATAAAAGGGGAATAACTGGTTAATGTTCTGCTAACCCAGAGAAAATGACGTGGGTGCACTGTGAACATAGTGTAACTCATGCCCTCTGCCGAGGACCAGCCTTGGCATTCAGAGGGGCTACCGAAAGGTGACCGGCATCAGCGAGAAGGACACACAGACAGAAAAGGTTGCTAGCTCTGGCTTCTTCTCATTTTTATTCTTCTTCTCTTTGCCATGTCTCAATTTTTATTTCTATACCTTTCCTCTGATCTCATTGTTTTCCTCTGACCTATTTTTTGCTATGCATATTTTTCTTGGTTCTCCTTACCCCAGAGTGCACCATTGCTTTTTTTATAATTGTCACAGTGCACTCGTGTCATTTTCTCTGGGTTAGCAGAACATTAACCAGTTATTCCCCTTTTATGCATCATGGTTTACAATCACAGTCCTTATCACATTTCTATGTTAGTACAAGGTACAGAATTACTAGACAATTGTTTTCTATAATACCCACAGTGCCAATTCATGTCCACAATGTCCACCTCCACTACAAGGGTCCTCACATGATGTAAGTTTGAGTCCCAATTGTTTTTCTCCACCAATATCTTCTGACATTTTTTCCACCAGGGCTGATTAACTGCAAGGATTTCCTGGCTCTACATAAAAGCAAAATTTGTTAAAGCATTTCTTCTCTATTCCTCTCACCAGAGGTCCCTGTTGATCTATATCTATAAAATGCGAGCACAGCATAATGGTGATTGAGGACAAGTAATTTTTTCTATAAATCCTAACAACTTTTTCAAAAGCAGTTTTGCTGCAACTTGATTATTATTTAGAATTTTTTGCAGAGGTACGCTCTCTACTACTAAGAAAAGCTCAGAGAAAGACAGAAGTGAGATAAAAAGCACAGACACAAATTTCCTCCTGGGGTTGATAGGGAAACCAACAACTGGGGACTGCTGTGCAGTTCCTCATTGCCACGTGGCCTTGCTCTAGTGGCTTTGCAGCTAGACAGGCGTGCTGGCAGTATGTTGGCTCCCAACAGCCCTCAATTATGAAAAACAATGGTGCACTCTGGGGCAAGGGGAACTAAGAAAAACATGCATAGCAAAAATAGGTCAGAGGAAAACAATGAGATCAGAGGAAAGGTATAAAAATAAAATTGGGATGTGGTGAAAAGAATAAAGAAAAAAAAGCCAGAGCTAGCAACCTTTTCTGTCTGTGTCTTTTTTGCTGACGCTGATCACCTTTCGGTAGCCCCTCTGAATGCCAAGGCTGGTCCTCGGCAAATTGCCAGCTGAGTGCACTTATCCTGAGTGAAGCCAGCTACCCAAGGAAGTGCCAACTCACTGGAAGCACATGATGAGATGTTAGAGTGCCAGCTATCAGATGGCCTGAAATACCTCTTCAAGAGACAAAGTTAAGTGTCAAAGTGTCTGTGTCAAAGCCAATACATAAATTGTGTGCTATTCCCTCTAACTCTAGCCCAAATGAAGTATTCTACTACACCCCTTAAAAAATCTTGTCCAAAAAGTGGTTGACTTAGCCAATAAATCTTCATGTTGGCTCTGTGTGTCCCAACCAGAAGCACCTATGGCCTGGCCAGCAGCTCCCAAGAACTGGGCAACTGCCAATCTCACAGTCCGGCCTTTTGCTATGATATCACCCAGTGCAGGGGAAGGACCCACAGTCGAGCTTCACCTCCTTTCGGGATTTCGTGCACTATTGAGCCCAGTGGCCTGGGGCAGGGACCGGTGGGCTCCCTGCAGGGTTGCAGTGATCCGGGGCAGCTTTTCTTCCAGGGACCAAGCTTTCCACAGTTGAAGCAGGATCTTGATGCTTTGGAGCCAGAGCTGGGGTGACCCTGAGCTGGCAGGCCACCACCCATGTCGACTGCTATAAGGTGAGCCTTCTGCCTGTCTCTCCTTACCTTCGACTCCTCAATGGCCTTGTAGCAGTCATTGAAAATGGAAAAACCTGATTCTAAGAGAGAATTCATTGGGGTCTGGGGTCCTAGTGCTAGCTTTTGGATCTTCCTTCTAATATTTGGAGCTGACTGACCAATAAAATAGGTTTTTAGAGTCGGGGTTGGGGCAGGCAGGCCAGCGGTTAGGTTGGGCATGCCATGCAGGTGCAGGCACAGGGGCTGCCAATGCTGGCAAGCTGTGCATGGGCAGCCTGCTGGGGTAGCTATACTAATATCGGATAAAACAGACTTTAAATTCAAAAAGGTTATAAGAGATACAGAAGGCCATTATAGATTAATAAAAGAGACAATCTACCAGGAAGATATAACAGTCATAACTATCTATACACCTAACTAGGGTGCCCCAAAATACATGAGACAAACTCTAGCAAAACTGAAGGGAGAAATGGACATCTCTACAATAATCGTTGGAGACTGCAACACTCCATTCACAGCATTAGATAGAACAACTAGACAGAAGACCAACAAGGAAACAGAGAAATTGAACAATATGATAACCGATTTAGACCTGACATATACAAAACGCTGCATCCAAACTCAGCGGGTTATACATTCTTTTCAAGTGCCCATGTATCTTTCTCCAGGATAGACCACATGTTAGGTCACAATGCAGCTCTCAATAAATATAAAAAGATTGAAATTATACAAAGCACCTTTTCAGATCATAATGGAATGAAACTGGAAATCAATAATAGACAGGAAAAAAGTAAATTCACAAATGTGTGGAGGTTGAACAATGCACTCCTAAATAATCACGGGTTCAAAGAAGAAATTGCAAATGAAATCAGTAAGTATATTGAGACAAATGAAAATGAGAACACAACTTATCAAAACTTATGGGATACAGCGAGGGCAGTCTTGAGAGGGAAATTTATAGCCCTGAATGCCTATATTAAAAAAGAAGAAAGAGCTAAACTCAAAGATTTAACTAAACAACAAGAGAAACTAGAAAAAGAATAGCAAACCAATCCCAAAGCAGGCAGAAGGAAAGAAATAATAAAGATTAAGCAGAAATAAATGAAATTGAGAACAACAACAAAACAATATAGAAAGTCAACAAAACCCAAAGCTAGTTCTTTGAAGAGATCAATAAAACTGACAACCCCCTAGCCAGACTAACAAAGAAAAAAAGGGAGAAGATGCAAATAAATACAATCAGAAATGACAGAGGTAAGTTACCACTGACCCCACAGAAATAAAAAGGATCACAAGAGGTTATTATGAGAAATGTGTGCCAACAAACTAGACAACCTATATGAAATGGACAAATTCCTATAAATGCACAAACAACATACACTGATGCTACAAGAAATACAAGAACTTAACAAACTAATCACATTTAAAGAGATTGAATCCATCATCAAAAATCTCCCAGCAAAGGAATGTCCAGGACCAGATGGCTTCACAGGTGAATTCTACCAAACATTTTGAAAAGAATTAACACCAATCCTGTTTAAATTCTTACAAAAAATTGAGGAAGAGGGAAAATTACCCAACATATTTTATGTAGTCAACATCACCCTAATACGAAAGCCAGAAAAAGACACAAGAGAAGAAAATTATAGACCAATCTCTCTAATAAACATAGATGCAAAAATTCTCAACATAATACTTACAAATAAAATCTGACAGCATATCAAAAGACTTATGCATTATGATCAAGTGAGATTTATTCCTGGTATGCAAGGCTGGTTCAACATAAGAAAATCAATCAATGTAATACACCACATTAAGAAGTTGAAGGGAAAAAAAACACATGATAATCTCAATTGATGCAAAAAAGGCATTTGATAAAATCCAGCATCCTTTTGATAAAAACAGTTCAAAAGTTAGGAATAGAAGGAAAATTCCTCAATATGATAAAAGGTATATATGAAAAACCTACAGTCAACATCATATTCAATGGCGAAATGTTGAAGGCTTTCCCTGTAAAACTGGAACAAAACAAGGATGCTCACTGTCACTATTGTTATTCAATATTGTACTAGAAGTTCTAGATAGGGTAATTAGACAAGAAAAAAAATTAAAGGTATCAAATAGGAAAAGAGGAAGTAAAACTCTCATTGTTTGCAGATACTGTACTTAGAAAATCCTGAAGTATCCACAAATAAGCTACTTGAGCTAATAAGTTCAGCAAAGTGGCAGGATACAAGATCAACATGCAAAAATCAGTAATGTTTTTGTGCACTACTACTGAACAATCTGAGGAGGAAATCAGGGGAAAAAATTCCATTTAGAGTAGCAACAAAAGGACTCAAATACCCAGAGATTAATTTAACCTAAGAAATACAGACCTATATGCATAAAACCACAGAACAATGCTAAAAGAAATTTTAAAAGACCTAAACAAATGGAAGGACATTCCATGTTCATGGTTTGGAAGAATAAATATCATGCAAATGTCAATCTTACCCAAACTGATTTATAGATTCAATGCAATACCAATCAAAATTCCAAAAGCCTACTTTACAGAATTAGAAAAGGCAATTGCCAAATTCATTTGGAAGGGAAAGTGCACCTGAATAGCCAAAAGCATTCTAAAAAAAGAAAAGTGATGTGGTAGGAAATTCACTGCCTGACCTTGAAACATATTACAAAGCGACAGTGGTCAAAACAGCATGTCCTGGCATAAAGATTCCACATCAATCAGTGGAATAGAATTGAGAATCCAGAAATAAACACTCAACTATATAGTCAACTGGTTTTTGACAAATCTACCAAGTCCTTGTGAATGGGACAAAACAGTCTCTTAAACAAATGGTGCTGGGAGAACAGGATATCTACAACCAAAAGAATGAAAAGGGACCCCTATCTCACTCGCTATACAAGAATCAACTCAAAATGGATCAAAGACCTAACTATAAAAGCCAGGACCATAAAAGTACTAGAAGAAAATGTAGGGAAACATCTTCAAGACCTTGTCGTAGGTGGTGGTTTCTCAGACCTTATACCCAAAGCACGCACAACAAAAATAAAAATAGGTAAATGGGTCCTTCTCAAAATTAAACACTTTTGCACCTCACAGGACTTTGTCAAAAGGGTGAAAAGGCAGCCGACTCAATGGGAGAAAATATTTGGAAATCACATGTCTGATAAGGGTTTAATATCCAGGATATATAAAGAGATGTACAACTCAACCATAAAAAGACAAATTACCCAATTAAGAAATGGGCAAAAGACCTGAATAGATATTTTTCCAAAGAATTACAAATTGCAAAAAAACACATGAAGAAATGCTCAGCATCACTCATGATTAGGGAAATGCAAATCAAAGCTATGAGATATCATTTCACACCTATCAGAATGGCCACCTTTAAAAAGACAGAGAACTACAAGTGTTGGAGAGGATGTGGAGAGATAAGAACACTTCTTCAGTGTTGGTGGGAATGCAGAATGGTACAGCCACTGTGGAGGACTGTTTGGCAGCTCCTAAAGAAGCTGAATATAGATTTGCCATGTGACCCTGCAATACCACTACTGGATATATACCCAGAAGAACTGAGAGCAGTGACACGAAAAGACATCTGCACACCAATGTTCTTAGCGACATTATTGACCATTGCCAAAAGTTGGAAAGAACCCAGATGTCCATCAGCCGATGAATGGATACACAAACTGTGGTCTATTCACATGACAGAATATTATGCAACTGTAAGAAGAAATGAAGTTGTAAAGCATATGACAATATGGATGAACCTGGAGGACATTGTGTTGAGTGAAGCAAGCCAGACACAAAAGGACAGATACTGTATGATTGTGTTACTATGAAACAAAGATATTGTGTAACATATTGTATGATTTTTTAAAAATGTATATGCATCCAGTACATTTAATTGAGAAATGTATGTTTTTATTCAACTGCATTTTCTTTTTATTTTTAAATTATTGTTTATGTTTTCAATTATTAAATGTACAAAATAAAGTAAAAAAAAAATAAACAAAAAAAACAAAACAAGAACAGCCCTCCTAAGATTCCTTATAAGGCCTTTGTGCTTGCCACCGTGCTGTTTTTGATTGGCACCTTCCTTATCACAATAGGCTCCCTCCTGCTGGCGGGCTACATCAGCAAAGTGGGGGGAGGCATACCGTTCCCATCCTGATCATTGGCATCCTGGGGTACCTGCCTGGTTTTTACCACCTGCGCATTGCCTACTATGCATCCAAAGGGTACTAGAGATACTCCTATAATGACATTCCATACTTTGATGACTAGCACACCACAGCCCAGAGAAGAGCACAGGTGGGACTGAGCCTAGCTTTGGGCTGGAACTATAGTTACCCAAGAGCTGAGGAATCCTGCAGCAAGCAGATGTTTAACAAAACTATGGCCAGATTTTATGGGTCCATCCCAAAGATGTTAACTGAGCTTCCAATTAGCTAATGAGGACATGCTTTATTTTTCATCTTCTGGCCCTGGCAAAAGCTCCTGACAAGTTTTTCCACTTCAATTGTATCGTGGAAAAATAACAATGTTAATTGTATAGGGAAGGGGGAAGTTATTCTGTAGTGAAAAGAGTTGCCATCACCACTGTTCTAGTCAGGGTTCTCTCGGGAAACAGAATCAACAGGAGATATCTGTTAAAAATATAAGATTTTATAAGAGTCTCTCATGTGACCGTGGGGATGCACAAGTCCAGGTTCTGCAGGCAGGCTGCAAGCCAGGGGGTCCGATGAAAGACCGATGAAGGGTCCTTGATGAGTTTCTGGTAGAAGTTGGCTGTCCAAAGATGAGCTGGGAAATTCTCTCTGAATGTTGAAATCAGTTCCCTTTTAAGGCAGTCAACTGATTGGATAAAAGCGTCATCCATTCTTGATCCAATTTCCCTGATTGATGCAGATGTAATCAGTCATCCATGCAGTAAACTCACTGGTGATCGAAGTCCATAAATGCTCTTGTATTACAATTAGCTCAGTGCTTGCTGGACCTAATACCTGGACACAATTACCTGGCTGAGTTGACACATTAGCCTAACCATTACAACCACCCTTTTCAGAGTTGAGCGTTTCATTTAAATAGTCCTCATGTCAAATTGTTCTTGTGACAAATAGAAAAATGCAAGATGTATAATTTCTCATTACTAAGTAATTTATTTTGAAAATATCTAAGGATTTTATCTCCTACACTTTTCTCTAACTTTGTATTCTAGGGAAGACCTTGGTAAAATCAAATATTAATGTGGGAGTATCCGCAGTATATTTACTTGCTTTCTTATTGACAGCAACTGGGAACTTTTGAAACCTCAGAGCAGGTTTTCAAAATGTAAATACTTTCCCTTCACCAATCCTTGGCCAGCTTTGATATGGTTCACTGATAGGGTGGACAGCACATGATTTAGATAATTCTGTCCTTTTCTGGATCAAGATGTTCTTTACAACCTATTGTCAGCCCCTTGTATTGTTATGACATTCTGCTGAAGATGGAAAGCCAGGGCCAAGATCACTATAGGACTAGACTGGCTTAGTGTGATTTTGTTTTCTAGCTTGCAAAAAGTGACTTGTATTCCAAAGGAATTAAAATGGCAAAATCCAAATCCTGGACTTAAAATGAATTAACTTTAAACATTATTTCAGAAACATTTTAATGACTATATGATGTTTTGTATTCAGTACCCAGGACTACCTCTGTTTTTAGGTAGGTCACATTGTGGTCATACTTTTACGCCAAGTTTTGGAACTGGATGACTATAAGTGTCACCAGCTGATACTTTGAAGGCTGTGGTAGGACAAATTTTTCCGAGAAGAGTTCACTTTTGGATGTGTTCAATTTAAGATATCTATTCAGTATCCAAGTGGAGCTGTTGAGCAGGCTCTTATGATGTACGTGTCTGAAATTAAGGAGGGGGTCGGAGTTAAAGATAAAAATTCAGGAGTCAGTGTTTTGACAAATGGTAGAGCCACAGTACAGGATGAGATCACTCAGGGAAGACTTGGAGGAACAAGGAGAAGGGGACCTGAGGCCAATTCCATGTCTTCTCCTGGGTCACCCTATAATCAAATTTGCTCCTCAGTGTTTTCTGGTTGTTGTTGGTTGTTTCTTGGTGCCCTGGGTTGGCCATGGCTGGGTAGAGCTGCCTTGTGACAGGAGCAGGAAGATTTCTGGGTCAGATGATTGTCCACTTTTTGCTGGAGGTGAACGAGCTGCAGGAGGTCAGGGCCTGGACAAGGTCTTCAGAATTGCAGGAGAAATTTTTTAGTAAGTGAACTCAAGCCATGGGTATGCCATGGAAAAGAGTCTGGCATGCTGCTGCTGGCCCCAGCTGGGAATTCAACCTTCCGCATGACTCTCAGCTCAACCTCTACATCTGGAAAATAAACTCAGAGAGAGGATGGCTTCTTTTTTATCTGCCACTAGAATATCAGAACAGGAAACCCCAGCCTTTGCTTGAGCCCATCCCAATTCCTGAGACGGGACAAAACAGACTCCTTTTGGGTAAAAATGAGAAAGAAGCACTGGGCTTGTAAAAACTCTCAGTAGCACAGAAGAAAACAAACGAGGAAAAGTGGAGGAAAGTTGCTGCCAGGAACAGGAGAAGCTTGTACAAAAAAAAAAAAAAAAAAAAAGAGTCATAATCCTAGTGAAATTAGAGAGGACATTGAAGGTGCAGCCTGGAGACAGACTACTGCTTTCAGATGAAACTCAGGCTTTAGGGATAGACGGTCAGAGAAGAGAATATCAGGACTTTATGTGAGAGTTTAAAATTGTCAACAAAATGTGTTTTTCAAATCAGAAAATGTAAGTTACTAGAAATGATCTGGAAGAAAATGGAGAACTTGAATAGACCAGCTGACTTTAGAGGAGAGTAAAAAGGTCATCAAAGGTCTTATTCCCCCAGATTTTCAGACCCAGCTCTCCCCTTCCAGCCCCACCCACCATTTATGGCAATGCTTGGGCTTTGGGGGAGAGGGACAAGGTACAGGGACAAATAGAAGTTTCTAACCCACTTGCTTCCCTCTGAATCTCCTCTTTTACCTGAATCCAGAGACTTTTAGTTAGTCTAAAGAAGTACTTATTATACTATCTGAGATGAAGGAGCAGTTTTGTTTCATTTCCAGTTGTCAATGGATTCATATTTCTTTGTCTATACACTGTTCATTGATATGAGCCAGCCAATAATGCACTTGGATGTTGTGGCAACATTAAATTTCTATACCTTTTCTAAAAAAAAAAATAAGAAAGAAAGAAAGAAATCTGTCCCTCCAGTGAGTCTGGATTAACCTGGTATACTTTCTTATAGTTTTTACTAGTCTCTCTTGGAATAGGGCAGGGTTTTCCTTTTCTTCCTGGGTTATTTCTTGCAGCTTATTATAGTTAAGACTTGATGACATACTTTCTCATTCCTCTAATAAACATGCTATCATATAGTCTCTTTTCCTTAGGTCTGCTTGTCCCCTTTGGTAGTCCCAGTTAGGGTCAGTGTTTGGGACTGCCATGGCCCCTACACCATGTTGTGGAGGCTGTAGGGCTGCCATCTTATTGGCATGTCCCTGGACCTCCTCCCAAATGCGGTGTTTTTCTTCAGGGGTGCAGCATGTGGCTAGGATAACATGCATATCTCCCCATGTTAGCTCAAAATTATGGCCAAGTGCTGGAATTCCTTGGTAAATTTAGCTGGATCCTCTAAAAATCGCCCCAACATTTTTACTTTGAGCTAAATCTGTCAGGGATAAAGGATCATGGACTCTAATTATTCCCTCGTTTCCATTTGCTACTTCCCTTATTGGGTAGAAACTGTTCTGGGGTCCTCTGGTGAGGTGAAAAGATGTTCCACTCCTGGTGACTCCTGCTGGCTTAGCTATGGGTGCATAAGTGGGGGTGCAGAGGCTGTGGGTGGAGGTGAGTCCAAGGGGGCCTTGGGTTTGGGGTCTTTTGGCTCAGGAATCTTAGGTTCAGGGGCCTTGGGTTCAGGAACCTCAGATTTGGGGACCTCAGTCTTGGGACCTTAGGCTCAGGGACCTCAGGCTAAGGGTCCACAGGCTCAGGGACTGGGTTACAAAGCAGGGGGGAATTGTGGAGGGGATCGCCTAAGATCACTCTCCTTCTCAGGTTCTCTCTGTTCAGCTTCCTTTTTCTCTGGTTCTCTCTTTTCTGGATCTTTTTTCTCTGGCTCTTTCTTTTTCTGGGTCTCTCTTTTCTCGGGGTGGGTTCACTTCCTGAGCATAACACAACCTGCAAGTCCTATTCAAACTTGTGTTCTGAGATAGAGCCATAAAAAGTTGGACATCTGGAATCTCTGACTGCTTCCCTTTCCTTTTACACAGGAGGTCTAACTGCAAGATAGGGTTATAATTTAGAGAGCCGTTGGCAGGCCATTGCTGGCCATTTTCAAGGCCATATTATGGCCATGTGGTGTTACAGAAGAAGATCAGTTTCTTTTTCCTCAACCCTTCAGTGGACAAGGATTCTCCAGTTCTTGAGAATATAGCCCAGGGGGGAGTCTGCTGGTATGCTAGAGGCTGTGCCCATTATTCCAGGAAAAATGGAGAAGAGTTTGTCAGCCAATCTGGTGTCTCAGACTCTGGGTCTGACTAGACTTTTACCCTCCAAACCGAAGCTCCCAAGTTGCTCAGGCCTTGGGAGATGTTTGGAGCTGCTGCTCTGGTTCTCAGTATCCTGAGGACTCAGAGCTGTGCCATTGGGAATCCCTGTGGCAAATTAGGTCTTGGCAGATATCCAGACCCAGGTTCTCGACCAAAGCTACCAAGCCACGTTATTTTTCCTAGGAGAGGGGTGGGCTTGAAACCTTTCTTTTGGCCTAGTCTTGCAGAGATCTTAGGAAGTGATCTCATTTTATGGCCACTGCCAGGGAGTTTTGCAGTTAAACAAGAAATTAAAATTCCATCAAGAGTTTAGAGATTAATTGTTCTGCCCTTTGCCAGCAAACAGACTCAGGAGCCCTGAGGCAATCTCAGGGCCTCCTGGGGGCTGAGAAGGAACAGAACTTCCCTGCATCACCAAAGGTGGAACCAAAGCCTCACTAGCAAATGCATTTTCAGTTTATAAGTCATTCAAAAACATCTCACAGCCTCAAATGAGGACAGCAGTAGTTGGAAGATTAAAGGCGCTTCTAATTAAAAAGTTAACTAGGGAAGTGGATGTGGCCCAAGCGATTGGGCTCCCGTCTACCATATAGGAGATCCAGAGTTTGATCCCCAGGGCCTACTGGTGAAAAGCAAGCCTGACCAGAGAGCTGGCCCACACGGAGTGCTGGCCCACGCAGGAGTGCTGGCCTGAGCAGAGAGCTGGTGTAGCAAGATGACACAACAGAAAGACACAGAGGAGAGACAATAAGAGACGCAACAGACCAGGGAGCTGAGGTGGCAAAAGAGATTGAGTGCCTCTCCCCACTCTGGAAGGTTCCAGGATTGG
>PVKH010021199.1:0-14392 GCA_004027955.1 Chaetophractus vellerosus | reverse complement strand
TTGTTTTTTTTTTAAGATTTATTTATTTTATTACATATCTCCCCTTCCCCCCGCTGCGGCGATGCGCTGAGACTGGTCACTGCGCAGGCGTGGCTTTCCCTGCTTGTGGGCGGCTTCTGCTTCCATTCACGGCCGGCTCTCAGTTCGCGGGTGGCTGGCTGCACTCCATTCGCGGGCGACCTGCCCTGCCCGTGGTGGCTTTGCCCTGTCCATGGCAGCTTTTTGCCCTGCCCACGGCGACTCTGGCCCGCCCATGGCGGCTTGCCATTCTCAAGGCGGTCTGCCTGCTAGGAGAGGTCCCCGGGAACCGAACCCGGGGCCTCCCATGTGGTATGCCAACACCCTATCCACTGGGCTATCGAGCTGGCCCCCATGACTAAGTCTTAAGGTCAAACCTGTCAAATGAGAAATAACAAACAGCTGCTAGGCAACAAAGACGTCTATTTAGGGTCTTAGAATTGTAGTTCAGGGATCACAGATTCTGATAGCAACCCAAACTGTGCCACATCTTGGCGCTTCCAAGCAATGGTTTTTAAAGAGAAAGATTACATAAGTTGTTTGTGATTGGAAGACACTGGGGAAGGGGGGAAGGCTCCAAATATCCTTCAGTCTAGATAGTTTACTGCGTTCTTTATCTTGTGGTTTGCTTATGGTATCTGGATGTCCTTAGGGTTTTGTTTTTTTTTAAAAAACAATTTATTGAAGTATATCATTCATACATGAACATACATAAACTATAAGTTCAGTAAACATTGTGAACTTACAAAACAAACATGCATAACATCATACAGGGCTCCCACACATCACCTCCCACCAAACACCCTGCATTGTTGTGAAACATTTGTTAACAAAGAATGAAAGAGCGCCGTCAAAGTATTACTACTAGTTATTGTCTGTATCTTCCTCCCCTATACAATTTTTTAGGGATGAATTTATCTATTTATTTACTTTTATCCATTTTTACCCACCCAACCCCTGTTTTTGCTGTTTCTGTGTCCATTCGCTGGGCAGCCCTCTGTGTCCATTTCCTGCTCTCTCTTCTCATCCTTCTCCTCCTGTCTTCACTGCGATTTGATCCTCAGAATCTCCAATGTGGGAGAGAGGCAGCCTACTGCCTGTGCCACCTTAGTTCTGGTTTTTCCGTGCGTCTTGTCTTGGCTTTCCCTTGTGTCACTCTCCTGTTTCATCATCATCTTGCTACATGGCTCGCGGGGCCTGGCATCTCACCTGCTCATGGAGCCTGGTGGCTCACCCGCACACAGGGCCTGGCGGCACACCCGCACACAGGGCCTGGCGGCACGCACCTTCTATATTTTTCTTTTTAAAATTTTTACCAGGAGGTCCCGGGGATCGATCCCAGGTCCCTCCATATGGGAGACGAACACCCAACCACCCGAGCCACATCCGTCCCCCTGCTTTATCTCTTAAGGTTGATCAAAGATACCGAAAGTTACAGTCTTTTCCCATACAGGATGGTCATATTATAAATCAGGCTTAGTTTATCACGAGCATTCTAAAAACCAGACCTGGGGAGAAAAACTAGGTCTGGGGACACAGGAATAGTTTTTAATATAACGAATGTTTAACCTACCCTGATTATCACAAAATCAGGTCAGCAAGAATATTTGCATTTGTTCTTAGGGTTTTGAGGAACATTCCTGCTTGAGGCTTTGCATACTTTGGCACTTTGGGATATCTGGCTGAGATTTCAGGATGAACCCCTGACTCCATTTTAAGTCTCATAGCTATGGAAGCTCCATTTTGTTTTATTTCTTTTTACAAATCTCAGCATTCTCCTTTTCACCTTGTGATTCCATCTTACAATTGCCCTTAACTTGAAGTCCAGTATGCTACTCCAGTGGAAAAGAGGGCTTTCCTGGTGCCCTGCCCCCATCTAGTGCCTCCTCCCAGGCTCCATCTGAAGAGTGACCTTGACCTATGGAGGGGACCCCAGCTCAGGGTCCAACCCAGCAACATGGACAAGATGAAGGCCCATGATGGTGGAGGAACATCCAGAGAGGACATCTGCAGGAAAGAAAGTGTGGATTTATTACCTCTGTGTAAGAGATGGCCCATCCCACATCTATTTTGGGAGATTACATTTATAGTACACAGAAGAAAAATTCTGGGAAGATCTGAACCAAAATGTTTACTGCGTATTTTGGGAGGGTAGAGTTATTGGTGTTACTTTCTTTCATATCAGATGAAAATAGAAATATTTCGATTTTTTTAAATGAATACCAGGTTGATTGTGAGGATGAAAAATAAATTATTCTATTTTAGTGCTTGCATTCAAAATATAACTGTTGTCAACACTTCAGTTCAACTGCCCTTTCTTTTAGGTCTGCCCAGCAGGAAATTTTTCTGCATCAGAATTATCACAGATTTTATTAAGGCTTTTAAATATCACTCTTAAAGACAGTCCATGGCATTAATTGAATATCCATTATGGGTATAATTCTGTGTTAGGAAATTACAAATAAAACTGATAATATATTCATACTCGAGTAATTGATATCATATATAGACTATAAACCCATGTAATATACAAAAAAATATAAGATACAAACCCAAGTTCCATCAACCTCAATAGAAACACTTCTATCACGTGTTGCATGTTTGAAAGGTGGAAAGTGTTGTGCACTCCCATAGGCATAGTGTCCTTGGGGTGGAGTTTTAGAGAGGCCCCCAAAAGGTCCTATTGTACCTCCTAAACTCTGGTGAAGACTGCCACCCCAGAAAGGGCAGAAGCAGGACTTATCTCCTCACATGCCTTCATGGCAGATAACTTAGATGAGTGAAGCCAGCGGATGGAGACCATATCATTCATCTTCCAAACGCAAACAACTTTAAGAGCAAAAAGTCTACAAATGGTGTAGACTATGACTATCCAGGCTAGTCAGGACATAGGGTCCCCTAGAGATAAAACATATGGAATGGTGGGGCCTCTAGGTCCAACTAGAGTGTGTCCTCTTCTAGAGGCACAGAGATACAGCTGATGTAAAATAGGGGCCAAACCAGATACATACTCCAGAACCGTCCTCATGACTACCCAGAGGGAAACAGAGCAAGGTATCTGAGCACGTGTTTCCTTTCAGGTATGCTGCAGATGCTTAGCAACTTACCCAACATAAGTAAACGTGATCCTTCCTTTCCTGTGACTCTTAATCTGAAAATGACTGAAATGTTCAATAATATGAGATGATTGGGAAAATCGTGGCCCATTTATATCAGCTTTTGTTGATAATATCTTTTTTCTTAAAGATTTATTTATTTTACTTATTTCTCTACCTACCCCCTGCCCCCCGCCATTGTCTGCTCTCTGTGTCCATTTACTGTGTGTTCTTCTGTGTCTGCTTGTCTTCTCTTTAGGCAGCACCAGGAACTGATCCTGGGAACTTCCGGAGTGGGAGAGAGAAGCTCAATCTCTTGTGCCACTTCAGCTCCCTGGTCTGCTGCGTCTCTTATTGTCTCTCCTCTGTGTCTCTTTTTATTGCATCATCTTGCTGCACCAGCTGTCTGTGCAGGCCAGCTCTCCGCTTGGGCCAGCTTGCCCTCACCAGGAGGCCCGGGGAATCGAACCCTGGGCCTCCCATGTGGTAGACGGGAGCCCAATCACTTGAGCCACATCCACTTCCCCTGATAATGTCTTTAAAGGCTTTTTGGTGTGTAAGAAAAGAAAAAACACTTGATATAATATAAATATAATGGTGAATCCAGAAAAGCAGCCTACTAAATGACATATAAACCCAACTATGTAATTATATATTTATGAAATATATATAAATATGAAAGAGATGTAGTAAAGTATAGTTTATGACCTCTGGGAGATGAGTGAGGAATAATTTATTTCCTAAATTTTCCAAGGGTTTTTTTTTTATTTCAGTCATTATATATCATTGCATAATGAGAAAAAGCACTCTTTTTGTGTATATGAATGGTGAATTCATATATATTATATATGTATGTATGTGTATATATATTCAGCTTCAGAGACTCTCACATCATCTTTTTTTAAATCAAATCAATTTTATTGATACATATTAATAAAGCATACAATTCATCCAAAGTGTACAATCAGTGGTATTTGGTATCATCACATGGTTGTACATTCTTCACTTCAATCATTATTAGAGCATTTTCATTATTTCAATAATAATTATAATAAACGAAAAAACAGACAAACAAGAATATTCCTCACCTCTCAATCTCTTTACGTTTCCCTGCTGTACATAGCTGCTGTTTCTGGCTATTCTTTCTCACATCATCTTCTTACACTCAGCCTTTGGTGGTTGCCCGTGCCCATGTCTGGATTGTGGAGGAGCCAGAGAGAATCCTTCATAAACTCCCTGCCCAACGTAGTGCAGGGCAGGAGAGAGCTGACATCAAGGCATGCAGAGAAGGGAGAAAGAAGGAGAGACAGAATCTTGTTACCAGGTTAGCAGGCACATCTGTGCACACACTTGCATGGAAAAAAAATCTTATTCTTACACGATTTTTAAAAATGGTCTCTCCCATCCTTAATCTGTTTTCTAAATTATTTCCTATACCCTCCCCCCAAAAAAGTATTTTTTTTAATTGTTGTTGTTGATTTTGTTCTTTTTTTTTTTTTTTTTAAAAAAAAAAAGCAATTTGGTTGGAAAGGCTAAATCTCCTTGCCTGGCCTCAAAGGGGAACTCCTTCAAGGCCTCTGTCCCCTGTGGTTCCCTGAGATGGGGAGATGGGCTGGAGGGCAGTTATCTAACATTCTGTTTAGCTACTGGTTTCTTTAGATTAAAGAATATCACAGGGCAAAGAGGCTGGTAAAGTTGCTACATTCTCTGGGGATTCAAGAGCAGTATATTTTATTTTAATGTATTTACTTATGCATATTATACCTCATTAGAAAAGGCTTTAAGATGGCTTACCAATGTTTACATTTATATTTTTTGTCTGATTGAATAAATGTATAATTTTTGGTTTACCAAAATGTATACCGTAATAAAAATTTTAAAAATGAAGAAATTAGAGAAAAGGGAAAATAAAAAGCAGAAGAGAGTCCAGGGGGATAACCAATGCACAGAATGCCTGCTGTGAAGTCCTGCAGACTTACAAAGGTTGGTGGGAAACAAAGCTGGGAGCTTCCTAGTGATTAAAGGGAATTCCAAGCAGAAGAGCCACCTTAAAGCTGATTTCAGTGAGGAAGAGGTGAGGACCCTGAAGCAGTTTTGTTTTTTTTTAAGATATATTTTTATTTATTTAGTCCCCCCCGCCACCTCTTTTTTGCACTCACTGTCTACTCTCTGTGTCCATTCGCTGTGTGCTCTCTGTGTCTGCTCATCTTCTCTTCAAGAGGCACTGGGAACCAAATCTGGGACCTCCCATGTGGGAGAGAGATGCCCAATTGCCTGAACCACCTCAGCTCCCTGCTATGTTGTGTCTCTCATTGTCTTTCCTCTTTGTATTTCCTTGTTGCGTCATCTTGTTGTGTCATTTGTTGCATCAACTTGCCATGCCTGCCTGTCGGGCTAGCTCGCTGTCTGGTTCATCTTTTCCAGGAGGCACTGGGAACCGAACCTTGGACCTCCCATTGGCAGATGGGAGCTCAATCACTTGCCCTGAAGCCACAAGTACCCTGAGCCACATCCACTTCCCCTGAAGCAGTCTTGCTGTCCACAGACACAAAGTCCCGGGGTGACCACAGGGAAGAGAAATGCATTAGGGTTGCAAGATTCACTGTTGCTATCTTCTGAGAAAGCTTGGAATTAATGCTAGGAACAAAGCTGTCCCCAATGGACAAAAAATTAGAGTTAGGTCTTAAGAAGGCCTTGCCCCACTTCAAATACAGATGAGGAATTTATTGATTTTTGTTCTAAAAATGTTGGTAACATTCCTTAGCCTACCATTCAAGGCTGCCACAGTGCAACCCCAACAAACATTTCCAGGCTTATTCCAACTTCTCCTCTATATGAACCTCTCATTCCAGTTGAAATGGTGGACTCAGCTTCCATGCATGCTATATGGCAGTTCTTTCCTTTTACCCAGTGATCTCCAGATGGAGTCCTTTAGGGTCCAGGTGAAGCCCAAGGTAGAAGACACTATCAAAACGTTCAAGATTATCCTTGTTTACTGGCATCCAGTGTGGTGGAAACTAATTAGTTGTCATCAACCCCGTTTCCTTCTCTTTCTGGGCACGCAGCCACATGGCATTTCCCAGCCTCCTTTGCAGTTAGGTGTGGCCATTTGACAGAATTCTCAGCAACATAATATGAAAGGAAAGAAAGAAGACCACTCACCTCCCGTGCAAGATTTCCCCATTACGGTACATGATCTGCCAGCTTGATAGGAAAGAGCATGATGGCCACATGTTGAAGTTGATAGAGCTGAAAGATGCAAAGAGACTGGGAGCCTTAATCAGCACCAGGAGGTACGTGGCCCATCTTTCAGAAATGTATTTTAAGCATTTGAGAGTTTATGTGTTACACCAATTATCCTACCTACCCTAATGTTCTGTGGGAGAACTTACTATTGCAGAAATCGACTTTTACCTTTTCATATGTTTGAGTCCCCTCTCCTTAATCAGATGCAACTTCCTTTGTAAAAAGTTCTCTTTTATGCTATTCTTATATTCCCAGAAAGCCTAGCTCAGAGCAGTGAACATAGTGAGACTTCAGTAAATGCTGAATGATAGATTTGACAAGATCCTAAAGGGAAGGAACTGGATCTTTGTTGTTTCTTAAGACAGGATTATGTTCTAATGGGCACTTTTAATACAGGTTCTGGCCATTAAGGAATTTGAAACCCAATATACTCAAAAAGAGTGGAGAGCTGAGGAAAAGAAACAAAATAGGAAGCACTAAAAATATATTTAGGATTAAACTGAGAGATATTTACCACTTTAATCCTGGAAGTTCCCTAATGTAAAGGAAACTGTGATAGAACTAAAACAACTGTGAGTTGGGGGGAGGTTTGGGGTCTCTTGGCCCAACTCTGACACTAACTGCTAGATCCTTGCCAGAAAACTGAAGTCAGTGGCTCCCAAATAAAATTAATTCTATGGACTAATGGTAGATTAGCTGCATTAAAAATAACCCAGAGAGCTTGTTTTAAAAGATTCCTGGGCCCAATCCCTGAACATTCTATTTTGGAAAGTCTGGCGAGAGCCTTCACTCTCCCCATGTGATTTTGATGCACAGCCAAATTTGGGTACCACTGGGCTAGGTAATCTTATCCTATGAATCTGTCTTTTATAACACAGAAACATACATTTACTTTCCTGACCTAAGGTTGTAGAATTTAGAACTGCAAAAATACATAGGATTGAATACTCTATCTGGGTGGGTGGGGGGGTAGTAAATACCTTTAGCTAGTCCAAAGGCAAAATGGAAAAATAAACATATTTTGAGACAATTTGATGGAGGAAAATATTTTCCTTGATAGGATATTAGAGAATTCACCAGGAGTTATTAAACAGGGAAAAGTCAAAGGTTCCATTGCAGGAACTTTATAAATATTTGTTGATTAACTAGTCGATGTGCTAATTCAAGCAAAGAAGGAATTTTATCTGTGTTTTCAAAGTCAGAATTTCTAGTTGCCCATTCAGGATAAAAATATACTTTGTGTTCAGTTAAGCAACCTAAACTTTCTCTTCTATTATTCAAACAAAATTTAAAAAGACCTAATGTATCCTTTGGCAACCAAACTAGAACTCCCATGTCAAGCTTCTGTCAGGAAGATACTAATGGTTACTTTTAGCTATTGAGAAATATTACATCATCAATGTGCTGGGCCTGACAAGGTAGGTTTAAATTCTGGCCTCCCCATGCTGGGAATTTCAGGCAGAGCTCCTTGCCCTGTCCCTGGGTGTTTACCAGGCTGAGGAGTGAAATCTGAAAGATGACAGCAAAGCCTTTCAAAATAGAAACGATCTAAGGTCCTTTCAAAAGCACTGCAATCAAAAGAATTATTGATTCTGAAATTGAGCAATTTCTAGTGGTGCCAAAGATTCGGCACATTATAGTAATTAGAATCTGCTCTCTATTCAACACATTCCAAATTATTTTCTATTGAAAATGTATTTTTATTGAACATATTCGAAATGCTCATCCTTCAAAAAGTATCCCCCCATTAGCCAGATTCCCCAACCCCTCTTTAGTCCTCCTCACTTTATGCCCCTCACCACGGCCCCTGGAATGGGTCTTCACTGGAGCAATGCACTCACATTTCACGGAAATTTGAATTAGGCACGTTTGAAATAATGATATGGAAAACAGTAATAAAATATCACTGAATGGGCATCATTTGAAACTGTGCAAATCCCTCCAAATTTGTATGATTTGTCCAGAATGGCATAATATGGAGTCAGAAGATGGAGTGAAATTTAACCTTTGCTCAGGCCCCTGCCTGGTCCCGACCCCCCACCCCTGCCCGCCCGCCCCCATGGTAGTGGTAAGCAGAAGCAGCCACAGGCCTGGTCAGCAGAGTGAGCAAACTGCACTGCAAATCACCAGCAGCGGCTTTCGTGCGCAATTTTGGTGACTATAGTGCTGTTATTTAACATTCACAAATGTTTTAATAATCTAACATTTTTTCTATCTAAATTTTCATGATCTGGTGGTGCTGAAAATGGCCTGTAAATTACTATGAAATGACCTTAGATGTGATAGACAAAGAAGCCAGGCATTGGCCGTGACCCTCCAGTGCTGTTAATTTAGGAGGAAGACTGCAAAATAAAAGGGAGAGTGCTAGGGAAAAAAATTTAAAGCAGCCTTAAAGCAAAAATAGGTGCTATTATGATTGTAGACTTATGGGGTCTGTAAACATATCCTCTCATTCATTTTGTGATTAAAGTATAGGAAAATTAGACTTGAATTGGATGAATTTCAGATGATGTGAGTCCTTCAGGAACACGGTTGTTTTTGAAAGCATTTTCATGTAATACAGTATATATCCCTCCCAGACTGTAATCTCTTTAGGAGGAACCAGCAATCAATTATTTTTACATTTTGTACTCCAACTATGCAATAATAATAATGGTGAAATTGTTTATAGAAGTTTATTGCTATAAAGTGCTTTAATGTATATTGTCTCAATTCACCAACATGACTACCCCGAGAAGTAAGTTTTATTATTTTTCCCATTTTATAGACCAGAGCCTAGAGGTATAGAGAGATTCATTGATTTGTTTATGTCACTCAGCACTGGGTGGTGGGTAAGAAAACTGTGATTGACCACTGCAAGGGGAACCTTCGAGCATCTGAATGGACCTCTAATGTTTGTTCCACTTGGAGGCTACAAGTCTAATTCTCTCCTCTGCACATGGGCATGTTCTAGCAACAAAGAGAATGACAACCTCTCTCCTTCCTCCCTCCTGCACTATCTGTGACTGTGGTCCCATATCTCCTTCCCTGGAGAATCACTTGGTTAAGGCAACGGTTTCACCTGGGGCTGGCTGGTAATCAAGAGGAGTCCCTTGTGGGCACTAATGCTCAGGGCATGGGAATGTGTCCTCTAGGGACAGTGGGGAGAGAGGGGGAGACAAGTCATGTCAGAGCAGAGCTGCCATAGCTACGGGCCTCATGAGAACAGAGAGAATGGCAGGGGACTGCATTCTGTTTCCAACCACAGCTAGTCATGAGATCTGGGGCAAGTCCTTTAACCTCTCTGGGCCTTAATTTCCTCATATATAAAGGAGAACTGGCCATCAGACTCAGCCTTGTCATCCTGAGAACCAGGCGTGGTTGGGCCTTTAAAACCTCGAGGCTCCTGCTACACACACTCAGCCATGAGAAGGGGGCTGGGCAGAAGGCAACACCCCCCCCCCATCTCCTCTCCCCAGACCCCACCAGGCCACCCCCTTCCACTCAACCTTTGGTTTGCATCTGATTTCACCTGAGTGAGTTAATATATTTGTGGGCAATGAGTATACACCATGGGATTTGAACAAGTAAGTTTTATCTTCTGATCAGTTGATTCTGGCCATCTGTAATGCTATGTTGAAAATGAGACTTTGCCCTGGTTCAGGGGCAAAGAGTAATGAGGACACCCAATCCATGTAGCTGCAAACTCTCTCCCAGGTCTAAATTCCCCTTGGGATGGTCTTGGCTGACAGCCTATGGCAACTAAGCTTTCTTGTTTTGTTTTAAACAAACCAGAACTCATGCCTCAGGTAAGGATGTGTAAATATGTGCAATGAGGAAAATGACCTTCCATCTCATTCATTGTGTAAACTAATTGTGTGAATGTGGAGTTCACAGAAACCTCAAATTACAGATGATAAATGTAGCTCTAGACAACCCCCTCCCCCAATCTAATCACCCTAAGCACATGTACCCATTCTGAAGCTAGGGACACTGAGGCTGAGAGAGGTCATGTGGCTTGTCCAAGTCCACTTGGCCATCGGACTAGAACCAGGATTAGAACCAGTTCTTTGCACCCTCCTGTCTTGGGACCTGGCTAACCATAATGGTTATCTATTATGGGATGACCATAATGCTCAGAAACGGGGACTAGGCATACCTACTTGGATGGGACAAGCCCTGGAAATCACATGGACAGATCTTTGTCAACAGAATGTGGTCTCTAAACATTGTGGTTGCAGAAAGAGAGGATACCCAAGCAGCTGGAGTCCAAGAGGAAAAGCTAGGAACAGGGGATATTGTGAGATCTTGCAGGCAGGGTTTGGTGCCCTGGTTTTCCCCATTGGGCCCATTCTCAGGAAGAGGATGGGAGTCCTGGCCCTAGAAGGTCAATCCACCAGGATTGAAGTGGTTCTCAAGGGACAAAAATGGATATTCAAGTTCAAGAAATAGAGCAGGAACCCAATGATCAGCACAAAGATGGGGATTTGTTTGGGGCAGCAAAGCAACTGAACACAAAGGCTGGGGACAGAAAGGGATGTCAGAGTATTGGGTTAAATCCACCAGGCCTTTGGCCAGGATTGGTCCCAGAAGCCAGGCTGTGTTTGAACCTGCAGGTTTGAGATGTTTAAAGGGGTGGGTGCAGACAAAAAGGCGAAGGCTAAGGACCAGGCAGAACTTTGTACTAACTTTTAGTCCAGTGTTCTTTTCTATTAAATATGTATCTATTAGAAGTTCTGCAAAGCTGGAGACCTTTCACTTTGAACCTAAAATACACAGATGAAGGAACAGGTAGAGAGAAATGAAGTTATAATTTTCTCCTGCAAGTAAGCTTAAGGAGAGTAACTGTATTCACCCGGATCTGGCAAGTTGCATATTAGATAATTCAGGCAAAGAGAAGTCACAGTCCTGGGTTAGATTCTCCCATGGCCAAGTTTCAAGTTTTTCATACATACTAAGGAAATGGAATTTTAAAAAGGGTATCATAAGTAATCCTTTTAAGACGCCAAGTAGGAACTAAAATGTGCAATTCTGTCAGTGAGATGACTGCTACTCAAACCCATTGACAGGAAGAGGGGATTGAGACCCGTGTCTGGAGATAGGAGCTGGAGGAGGAAGAGTATGGTCTTGGAGCCAGAAAACCTGGGTTCTAGGCTTGACTCTGCCACAATATCCTCATTTATGACCTGGGGATTATATATCCAAGAGAGGGATAAGGATTAGATGGAAATATGTATTTGAAAGTACATTGAAGAAAGTTGCAATGACTCATCTCCTAAAACTTAAGCCAACAATGCCTTCCTTCTTCCTCAGCTGTTTAGATATTCTTGGCTGAGCTGAGGAGGGAGTACTTCACTTGATTTGGTATGTATTCACTGAGCCTTGTAACTAACTCCACTGTCTTATTTAGCCTACATTTCACCTTCCTTCTACAAGGAGATAGTGGGCAATGCTGCAATATGGCATTTTCAACAGAAAAAAGGATTTAGTTTGATATGACTTGATCCCCAAAATTTTATATGCATTGGATAGTGATTGCTCTAAGAGAGCAAGTGTGGGATTTGATGTAAGATAAGCTATTGCTAGAAGGACTAGCCACCAAGCTTTATAGCTCTGTGCCTGGCCATGGGGAAGGTGACAATTTTATGAGTAGCATGGATGAAGCACACTTATCAGCTCTGCAGATATGGGAAGGATAATTAAAACCAAGTAATAAATACAAGCTAAATAAATGATAACGGAAACCTAATAAAAGGCCAAAGTATTCCACTGTCACCATGCATTAGAATAAACAGTGAAACATTTTTTAAAAATTCATGCCTACCAATTTAGTTTGGTAAAAAATAAAAAAGAAGGAAAAACTTTACATGACCAGGGCCCTTCTCTGGAGATTCTGATTCAGTAAGTTTTGGTTGGGGGCCAGTTTATGTGAAAACCATTTCAGAACAGAGCAAAAACAAAACAAAACAAAAGTTGCAAGATGGTATATACTATAAGATACTAACTATATAAAATTGCATATATGAAGAAAAAAGACTAGAAGGAAACATACCAAACTGTTAACAGTGGTTAAATCAGAATTAGGAGAGAGAGCGATTTTTATTTTCATTATATTTCCACCTAAGTTTTCTACAGTCCCAATTGTATTGCTTTTTCTAAGAAGGGATAAAAATTTGTTGTTGTTTTAAGAGATTAGAGTTGACTACTGGTGTGAGCTAACTGTATGACGTTGGTTAATAAAAAAAAAACACCGACCAGAATCTCAGATTGCATTGACATAAGGATGGGCAGTGAAAGCACCATTGTGCTCTGTGCTTGGCAGAACTCATCACTGAAATTGTGTTCTAGTCTGCATGCCCCATATTTAAGAGACATTGTCTTCCAGGAAAAGAAGGGTCTGCAACCATGAGGTATGAGTTAAGAGCAAGAATCTGCTTTTGGAAGAGAGAAGACATGGGTATGGCATGACGACTGTCTTCATGTATCTGAAGTGCTCTAATGTAGAAGAGGGGACATCCACAAAAGACAGACAGTCATCAAGAAGAACATTTTGGTTCAACCTAAGAAAGAAGGCACTAACAAGAAAATCGTCCAGCAGTGGGGTTGTTGTTTATGTACAACCTGGAGCTTCATGTATTTGGTAGGAAGAACTTCCATGTCCTCCTATGGCTTATTCACAAATTCATCAAAGTATTCATTTATTCAACAAATATATATTGAGAAGATCCTGTGTTCCAAGAAAGCTGGCCTAAATGGCCTTTCAAAAGTTCTTTATGATCAAATCACATTTTTGCTTCCCGAGAAGTATCGAGGTTCTGACATGCACTATGGCACTCGTTCAAGAAAGTTTTCTTTGGTGCCAACTATACCCAAGGAATATTTTTTTAGTAGCTACCATGGTCAGGTAAGATTACAAGATTAACTCTGGGATGTGTGAATCCAAGTTCAGGGTAAGGCCCTGAACCAGCCTGAGAATCCAGGCCCAATTCCAGATGAAAACGTTTTGTGTGGCTAATCAGACAAAGAGGAGAGATGACCCCCAAGAAGAAGTCAGCAGCTTGGGAGAGCTGAGAAAGGGAGTTAAGTAGAAGAGCTAGGGACAAGAGTACAGGGAAAACACACTAGAGAAGGCCTAAGGACCAGCTGGGCTCTTCAGTGGAATTAATGGAAACATAGGCAAAAGAAGCTAAAAGAGATGATAGAAAGGCTGGGAAAGGGATCAGGTTTTCTCACAGAACATTCCTGCCTTCCCTACTTCCCCACTCTCCCCATCTTCTTTCAATTATCTGACCTGTTCTGTGAAACTGACCCTTCACACCTCCGCTTGACTTTAAATACCAAACAAGCCATGAACTTCTCGTCAGGCTTAGAATTGTGTGATAGTTCATTTCATGTGCTAGTGTGGGTAGGTTATGATATGCAGTTGTTTGGTCAAGCAAGGACTGACAGTTCGTGGGAGGGTGTTTTGTTAGTTGATTTTATATTTGGCTGATTACATCTACCATGGACAAAGGAGGTTGCTCTCAGCAATAAGGGAGCCTTCTCACCCAAGCAGTTGGAGTGAGAAAGAGAAAACAGAGCGTTATAGCAGTCAGAAAGAAGGATTTCTTTCTTTCTTTTTTAAACTGAATATTTAATATGTTTATAGACATAGTAGGACCACTACAAAGGTTAGAACTTTATAGTAGTCATTAGACATTCATGTAAAAGATGCTTTCTTTTTCAAAGTTTGTCTTTGTGTTTCAAGTCATTACCATCTCCCAAAACTCTACCCTTCATTTTGCTGCAGTCTCCTTGCACTGTTTCACGGTAAAACTGTACTCCATTTGTAATGGTTTGACAGTTTTATCTGATTATGAATTCCAAAAATATAAATTGAATGATGCTTGTAAACCGATCTGTTCATCTGGGCATGATTGGTTTATGTTGGCATTAACTGGGCCACGTCAGGAGGGCATTGAGCCCCGCCCCTCAGTGGGTGTGGTCTCAAGTGTAAAAAGCAAGGCGGCAGATTTGAGAAGCAGATTTGAGAAGCAGTTCTGGGGGCCGGCTGT
>PVKH010021198.1:0-14393 GCA_004027955.1 Chaetophractus vellerosus | reverse complement strand
TTGTCTATGGCCTGAATTGTGATCTATGTCTGATGGCAAAGCCCCAAAACGTGTGTAACTAACAGAGGCGTTATGCCACACTTAGGGATGTGCATGTTGGGGGTTGTGGGAGGGGTGGGGGATGGCATATGGGTACTCCTGGAATCTCTGTGTAACATTTGTGTAATCAATGTATCCTAAAAATGCATATAGATATATAAAAAATAAATAAATAATTAATTAAAAAAATAAAATAAAATAAAAAAATAAAAACTACACAATGAAAAGCCCAGGCCAGGCTTCATTGATGAATTCCACTGATGAATTCCATTGATGAATTCCACCAAACATTCAAAATAGAATAAATAGCAATCTTTAACAAATTATTTAAATAAATAGAAGAGGAGGAAACACTGCCCACTTCATTCTATGAGGCTCCAATTAACCTGATACCCTGATACCAAATTACCCTGATACCAAATTACCCTGATACCAAAACCTGATACCAAAACCAAACAAGAGCTCACAAGAAAACTACAGACTAATATCCCTTAGTAACAATGATGAAAAATCCTCAACACAATATTCACAAATCATATCCAACATATAAAAATGATTGTATATCATGTCTAAGTGAGATTTATGTTAGGAATGCAAAGTTTAATTCTGAAAAATCAATACAATACACGTTTTTAATAGAATAAACGACAGAAAAACCATCATCTTATCAATAGACAGAATAAGCATTTAACAAAATCCATCACCTTTACATGATAAAAAAGAAAACCCTCAACAAACTAGGCAGAGAAAGGAAATTACTCAACCTCTTTTCTGAGCATCTAACAAAATTTCACAGATATCATCATACTTGATGAGTAAAGACTGAAACCTTATCCCAAAGATTAGGAACAAGACAATGATGTCTGACCAGACCATTTCTATTCAACATTGTACAAGAATGTAGCCATGACAACCAGTCAAACAAAAGTAATACAAAGGCCTACTAAGCGGAAAAGAAGTATGGCATCACATTGAACATTGAATACCCTAAGGAACCCACTAAAAAACTATTCAAACTAACAAATAAGTTTGGCAAGTTTGCAGGATACAAGAACAGTGTATTGTATTTCTGTACATTAGCAATGAACAAACCAAACATAAAATTAAGAAAAAGTGCATTTATAAAACTATTTAAAAAATAATGTAGGGAGTGGATGTGGCTCAAGCAGTTGAGTGCCTGCCTCCCACCCGGGAGGTCTCTGGCTCAGTTCCTGGTGCCTCCTGGGGGGGGGGCAGCAAAAAAAAAAAACAAAAACAGCAAAACAAATGAAGGAAAAAAACCAACCCAGGGAAGCCGATGTGGCTCAGCGGTTGAGCACCAGCTTCCTGCAAAAAGGGGGTCCTGGGTTCAATCCCCAGCTCCTGGTACCTCAAAATAATAATAATAATGTACTTAGGAATAAGTTTAGCAAAATAAAGTAAAACATGTACATTTAAAAGTACAAAGTACTGTTGAAAGAATTAAAGATCTAAATAAATAGAAAGATATTGCAAATTCATGTATCAAAAGAGTTAATATTGTTAGGATAACAATGCTCACACAAATTATCTACATATTCAACACAATTTCTATCAAAAGCACATCTGGGATTTTGCAGAAATTGACAAACTGATCCTAAAATTTAAATGGAAATTCAAAGACCCTGGATACCCCCAAAAACATTTTGAAAATGAAGAACAAAATTTCAGGACTCATATTTCTCAATTTCAAAACTTACTACAAAGCTATAGTAATTAAACAGTGGTATTGGCATAAGGATAGATATATAGGTAGATAGGTAGGTAGGTAGGTAAGTAGATAGATAGATAGATAGATAGATAGATAGATAGATAGATAGATAGAATTTTCAGTCCAGAAAAAAATCTCTTACATTTTAGGCCAACTGATTTTTTATAAGAATGACAAGATAATTCAATGGGGAAAGAATAGTATTTTCAACTAATAGTTTGGGTATAACTGGATATCCACATGTAAGAGAATGAAGGTGGACCCCTACCTCACACCATATCCAAATTTCACTGAACATTGATCATAGATCTAAATGTAAGGGCTAAAGTTGTAAAACTCTTTTAAGATAAAATAGGAGTAAATCACATGACTTTGGGCTAGGTAATGGTTTCCTGGATACTATACTAAGAGCATAAGCAACAAGATAAAACATAAATAAATTCAACTACAACAAAATTTTAAAAGATATTATACTGCACATGATACCATCACGCAAGTGTAAACATTACTAACAAGATGGGAGAAAATATTAGCAAAAAATGTGTCTGATAAGAGACTTGTATCTAGAATATGTAAGTGTTACAACCCAACTCCTGAAGGGCATGAGTTGGTAAGGCTGTGAGATCAAAGAACACACATGGCATTTAGTCAGGCATAAGCTTTACTGGAGCTTACGGACAGGGGAGAATCTCTGATGGCAGCAGTTCAGAGAATGAAGATAGTGCTCCACAAAAAGATGAGAAAATGAGAGGTGATATATAAGGGGTTTCAGAACAAGGACATTCTTTAGGGTATGAGAACAGAGTTCCTGCTAGGGTCCTGTGTGGGCACACATGGGGTCTGGTGATGTTTTCACTACAGTCCTAGGAAGGACGTTTACCAAGGACGTTTACTGCTTTGGGAAGATTATATAGTTTATGATACCATTCCCTCTGTGGAGGGTTGTTGACCTTTAACTTATGTCTAGGTCATGCAGGTGACTACAAACTGAGGACTTGGGGAGAGGGTCCCTGGGCCCCCACAATAAGTAACTATTACAACTCACTAATAAAATGAAAACCTATTTTTTTTTAATGAGCAAAAGACTGAATAGGCATATCTCTAAAGAAAATATGCAAATGGCAATAAGCACACAAAAATACCCAGCATGATTATTCTTTAGGGAAATGGAAATCAAAACCATAAGTTACCTTCTCACACCCACTACAATGGCAACAAATAAAAAAATGCAGTAATGAGTATTGAACAGAATAGGGAAAAATTGGAACCCTCATACATTGCTGGTGGGAATACAAAATAGTGCAGCTTCTTTGGAAAGTAGTTTTTTGGTTCCTCTAAAAGTTAAACATAGTTACCATATAACTCTGAAATTCCACTCCTAGGTCACAAAAGACCACATAGCGTATGTTTCTATTTATATTGAATGTTCAGAATAAACAAATCTGTATATAAAGAAAGTAGATTAGCTGTTGCCTAGCACAGCAGTGGGAAGGTTATGGGGGAATGAAGAATGACAGCTAATAAAAACAGGGTTTCTTTCAGAGGTGACAAAAATATTCTAAATTTAATTTGTGGTTATGTTGTTCAACCCTGTGAATATGCCAAAAACCACTGAATTGCACACATTAAATAGGTTAATATATGTATTAAATTATATCCCAGTAAAATTGTTCAAAACATTTTAAAGTTAACATATCAAATCATTCTGGAACTTGGATTCCATTTGATATTTTTAAAAGAGTGCTATAACAAATTTTCAAATGCCAGTCATATAAAGTGTTAAATATTACATGTTTTGCAATTTTGCAAACTTAAGATGAAAATGTTTATTTGTCACTAAAAATTTGGGAGGGGTTAAATTGTTTGTTTTTTTTTTTAATTTATGCTGGCAAAACAGCATGAACACTACTGGGTTAGAAGAAGGAAGTTCAGTTGAAGAGTTATTAATGGTCATTCACAGAGACCAGTGTTTAGCACTTCCATTGAGGCAATTACAGTGGGAAAAGGAAGGCAAATATTGATTCATTCATCTATCAATTCTTTTTTTTTTAAGATTTATTTATTTGTTTATTCCTCCCCCACCCCCGCCCCGACCCCCGTTGTTTTTGTGCTCACTGGCTGCTCTCTGTGTTCTTCTGTGTCTGCCTCTTCTCTTTAGGCAGCACCGGGAACCAATTCTGGGACCTTCTGGAGTGGGAGAGAGGTACTCAATCTCTTGTACCACCTCAGCTCCCTGGTCTGTTGTGTCCCTTATTGTCTCTCCTCTGTGCCTCTTTTTGTTGCGTCATCTTGCTGCCCCAGCACTCCATGTGGACCAGCCCTCCACGCGGGCCAGTATGCCTTTCACCAGGAGGTCCCGGGAATTGAACCCTGGACCTCCTCCTATATGGTAGATGGGAACCCAATTGCTTGAGCCACCTTCATTTCCCCATCTATCAATTCTTAAGAGTAAGTCCTCAAATGTTTGTTACCCAAAATTTGGGAAAGGATGATGATATCTGTGGCAGCTTCACAATATATGACTAATTATCTTACACAGAGTAATTTCCCCAGGAAAAACATTATTTCATATTGAGAGCAGAAGTGAAAAGCATAGATTTTCACAAAAATCTCCAACATTCCATTTAGTCAATGAATTGGTCTTCTTAGAAATCTTTTTGCTATATTCTCTGTGGCAGTTTGAGATTATTTATGAATCCCAAAAAGAGAAAGATTATGTTTGTAAACTAATCTATTCTGGGTGTTGTACCATTTGAGCTATATGGACAAAACCACTGTCAGCCTGGACTTAAATGGTCATGGAGGGGAGAGATAGAAGGGAAAACATGTTTAAGAGGAAAACCATGGAAGCTAAGGTCTGGAATTAAGACATCTTCTTGGGCCAAGAGAGGAGTCCTGCCCATGTGTACAGAAAGGGTGAATTTGTGCTGGCATTTGAAGAGGGTGGATGTTTCAGCTGTTCAGAGTGATTTCAGCCACCCCAGACTACAAAGAGGGTGTAGCACATTCCCCAGTAGTTGGGGAGAGTTAAGTCGCCACCCTACTTCTCTGAAGGGGAGGGGCCTATTGTCCAGAGATTAGGGAAGGCCAGGTCACCACCTCACTGTTCTGAGGAGATTGGGCCTGTATGCCAGAGATTAGGGGGAATGTTGCCCCCACCTCACTGTACTAAGGGGGTTGAGACTCTACCCCAGAGATTGGGTAAAGTGTGGCCATCACCCCAATGTTCTTGGAGGGTGAGTTCTGGAGCTGGGTCACCACCCAGATGCTTGATGAGGTTGGAACCAAGAAAATGGCTGTTGGGCAAGCCTGTGGAAGGGTGGCCCCCATCAGGCCCTGAGGAGAAGAAACCATCATCTTAAGAATTACCCTCAGACCCTGCAGGTTTTCAGAACTGTTGGGTCCTGTGACACCTTTCCCTCCCAAATTTTCCTTACGGTAATGCAAATGTTTATCCTATGTCTGCCCTTCTGTGTATTGGAAGTAGATAACTTGTTTTTCAAGTTTCACAGGTCTAAGCCAGAGGAGACTTTTCTCCCAGACAAACTGCATTCCTATAACTGATTGTGATGTAATTTTGTACTTAGCACTTCTACTGACAGGATTTAAGTGTTTCTGGAATATCGTAATATCTTTTTGGGATTCAGGGGTGGAGTGTGGCAGTTTGAGATTATTGATGAATCCCCAAAAGAGAAAGATTATGTTTGTAAACTAAACTACTCTGGATGTGAATACCCTTTGGTTATATTGGATTCAGTTGCAGGGTGCTTGATTAAATTACTTGTTAAGATCAGGGCTTTGATCCAACCACATCAGTAAAGTGCAACTCAGGTTGAGTCCCTGTCCCCTTGGTGGACACTCAGTGAAGAAGACACATGGAAGAGGAGAGAACTTTGTCATTCAAATGCACAACAAATGTGCATAATAGTTTGCAGCTGATATGGAAAGCCCGGAAAGACACAAACCCCAACCAGGAGAGAGGACTGGAAGCCTGGAGGGAAAGGAGAGACCAGGCAGAGATCAGCAATCATCTTGTGTCAACTCACTTTGGTGAGAAAGCAACCTTGAGTTGGACTCATTATGGCCTTGTAACTAAGCTTTTAGCCCAAATTAATATGCTTTATAAAAGCCAGCAGATTTCTGGTACTTTGCATTGGCATCCCCTTTGGCAGACTAATACATACTCTAACAGATTGCAAAGAGGACTCTTTAAAGAGGACTGATTGTTTTTTTTCTGATGGGATATGAACGAAAGCAAAAGGATCTAAAAGGGAAGTGACTAGATCAGGGCCCTATTTAGATCATTTCTAGATTGACTAGTTAGTCCTTAAATAATGGATACCATGTAAGAATAGGATTTCTTTGAGAAGAGAGTGGAAAGGAATCTTGTTATAATCACAACCTCTCCCGTTTGTCATGGGTAAAACTAATGAATTCCTGACTGTCCAGTGTCTGTGTCCAATTCTAAGTCAGTGAGAAAGCTCAGTTCTTCAAGGAAGCATGCCAGGGAACCTTTGTTTAGATAGGGAATCATCACAGGGAATGAGGATGTGAACATTGCCTTCTTAATGTGCAAATAGGCTTGAAAAATCTGTCCTCTAAGTGCTGATATAGTGCATGTTTGCCAATTAATGATCATGGGTAGCAATGCTAAATTTTAACATTGGGAACTTTGCATATAGGATTTAGCAGTTATTTGCCTTAATGACGGGAAGGTTGCTGTTTTAGGGAGAATGAGCAGTAATGACTGGGAATGAGTCATGTTCCATGTTCCTAATTACTTCCTACAGGTTTCTAAAATCCCATCATTAGAAAACTATCCCGGGCCCGGCTAGATAGCTCAGTGGATAAAGAGCGCGCTGGGGTACCACATGGGAGGCCCGGGTTCGGTTCCCCGGGACCTCTCCGAGCGGGCAGACGGCCTTGAGAAAGGCAAGCCGCCGTGGGCGGGCCAGAGCTGCCATGGGCAAGGCAAAAAAAGGCGCCACAGGCAGGGTGGAGCCCCCATGGGCATGGCAAAGTCACCCGTGAAAAAGTGGAGCTGCCACCTGCGAACCGCCACGGAAGCCAGCAGCCCACAAAAAACATGGAGGACTGCTGCCCACAAAACATGGAGCAGAGCCGCCCGTGAAAACGGAATGGAGCCACCCTCGAACGGAGCGAGCCGCCGCCGCGGAGGGCCGACTCGGTGCATCGCCGCAAGGACGGGGGGAGACAAGAAGCAGACATAGAAGGACACAGAAGAAAGGACACACAGCAAGAGCAAGCAGAAAGGAGGGGGGGATTGTAATAAATAAATTTAAAAAAAAAAGATTTATATGAGAGCTATCCCTTTATATTAGAGAATAAAGGAGCACCTCAACAAGCTTCAGGATTAAAAAGCCCTGGGAGCTAGTAACTCTTTATGCACTCCATAGACTTTAACACTGTTGTTAGGGATCTACACATGGCTTACCAGCTCTAGCAGCAGCATTTGGGAGCTTGATCATTCTCCTCTCCTTGACATTTTTCCTTCATATAGCTCCCCAGGAAAACACACTCTTGGTTTTCTTCTTAACTCAGTGGCTCTTCTTGACTTCCTTTGCCAGATCTTCCTTTTCTGGCAGGTTTCTAAATATTAAATACTTTAAGGGCTCAATCCTAGGGTTATCCCTGTTCTCTCTTTGAACTAATCCCTTGAAGTTCCCATCCAATTTCATGCCTTTTACCACCATCATTTGCTGATAATTCCAGCTGAAACTTTGTCCAAAATCAAACCCCAGATCTTCTCTCCAAAACCAAATCATCCTTCCAGTTGCTCAGGCAACTTTAAAGTCATCCTTGACTCCTGTTATTCTCTCACATCCCACATCCAGTCTTCAATAAATCCAAATTGAGCAACTGATGTACTGTAATATCTATCTATGTATATTTCCAAGTAATTGTAAAATTGTGTGAAAGGAACTCTAAATTGACCTTCAGGGTCTGGATTGTAAACCGGTTCTCAGCAAAGGGGTCTCACAAGATGAACTCCCTGCGTGTTGCAATCAGGTTTCAGGCATGCACAGTTTGGAAAAAGAGACTTAAAGCTTACACAAATTAGGATGTGAAAAAGAAACCTAAGGTCTCACCAATCGGCTTCAGACAAATTGCCCCCATGATCCAATAAGCCACTGGAATAGAACTCACCTGACAAGCTCAATTCCCCCACCTTCTTTTTTCTTGCTATAAATTCCTAGTGGTCCCAAATGCCTTGAAACACCCGCTTTTACTTGGTGTTGCCCAATTAACTAACTGTTACACTGTTAAAAAAAAAAAAGTTCTCTTCTTTCTATTTGCAGTAGCAGTTCTTTTGACAATTGACAAGCTGATTCTAAATTTTTTTATTGGTGTAAAGACATAAAGCTACAATATTTAAAACTGTGCTCTTGACAGAGAACTACAAATATAAAAACAAATTAAATAGAATTCAGAAGGAAATCCATACATATATGGAAATTGAATATGTGACAGAGATCAAATGATAAAATTATGGGAAAGGAAATGCTTTTTAATAAATTTGCTGGAATAATTGGAAATCCATATGACCAAAATGACATTGAACCCCTACTTTGCACCATTAAAAAAGATCATTTCCAGGAGGTCTTATTACCAAATGGGAAAGGCAATCTTATAAAACATTTAGAAGAAAATATGGAAGACTATATCATCTTGTCGTGGGAAATTATTTCTTAAGCAATTTTCAAAAGGTATATATTTTACAGGAAAAGAATGATAAATTTTACTACATTAAAGTTAGGAATTCCTGTTCATCAAAAACACCATAAAGAAAATGAAAACCAAGCCACAACTTAGAAGATATTTTCAGAACACATAATTTATAAAGAATTAGTGTATAGAATATAGAAAGACCTATTATAAATTAGTAAGAAAAATACAAACCCTTGAACAGTACTAATCAATAAAGACAAGATGGTCAAAAAACATAAAAGCTAATCCTTATCATTAGTACAGAAAATATACAAAATGAAAATATTGTGGCAGTTTGATATTATTGATGAATTCCAAAAAGAAATACTGATTATGTTTGTAAACTAGTCTGTCAGAGGTTTTGCTTTTACTTGATTAAATAATGATTAAGGCTTTGATTGGGCCATGTCAGTAGGATGTTGAGTCCCTGCCCCCTTGGTGGGTGGGGACATACAGAGAAACTGCACTGCAGAGAAGGGAGGTTAGAGTTTTGAGCTGAAGCCCAGGAAGTAAACACATAGGAGAGAGCAGAGCAGCTGAGCCCGGAGAGAATTGAGCCCTGGAAAGAGAGACAAAGCCTAGGAACCTGATAGTCTATAGGTGACCTTGTGGAGAGACCAGAGCAGCTGAGCCTGGAGAGGAATGAGCCCCGGGAGAGATGAGACTTATCCCAGCCTATAGCTGATATTGGAAGAAGCTGGGACCATGGAGCCTTAAGAGGAAGAGGAAGGCTGAACGCTGGCAGCCATCTTGCTCCAACACATGGAAACAGACTTTGGTGAGGGAAGAAACTTACACTTTATGGCCTGGTAACTGTAAGCTTCTAACCCAAATAAATACCCTTCATAAAAGCCAAGAGATTTCTGGTATTTTGCATCAGCACCCCTTTGGCTGACTAATACAATTATAATAATTCATTTCATACCAACTGTATAAGCAGAACATAAAGTTTTCCAATATCAGCTGTGGTGAGAATGTTAAATACCCAGAAATATATTGTGCTGGTGGAAGTATAAATTAATAAAACATTTTTGAAGACACTTAAACATGACAAGTAAAATTGCACATTTGCATATGACATAACCAGCAATTCCATATATATATATATATATACCTGAAAAATTATATTACTCTTGCAACAGGAGACAAGTTCAATGATACTTATAGGAGCAATGGCAATAGTAGCAAAAACAAAAAAGAGGTACAGTATAATTCAAATAACGACCAATAATTCAATGACAATAAAAGTATGGCATATTCATATAGTGGAAAGATTGTACTGGCAAAAACTGTACAAACTACAACTGCATGCATCAAAAAAGAATATCAAATGAACAGAAGAAGTAACTATGATTCCATTCCTATAATGATCAAAAACAGGAAAAACTAGAAAAATTATATTTGAGATTATATTCAAAGGTAGTAAAGTGCGAATATTTTCACTGTCCTGATTTTATGATAATCAGGGTTGGCGAAACATTCACTGTATTAGAAACCATGCATGTGTCCCCAGACCTAGTTTTTCTCCCTTGGTCTGGTTTTTAGAAACTGGTGATAAACTAAGCCTGATTTATTATATGACCATCCTATATAGGAAGACTGTAACTCTAGGTATCTTTGGTCAACCTTAAGAGACATAGCAGGGGGATGGATGTGGCTCAAATGGTTGGGCATCCGTCTCCCATATGGAGGGATCTGGATTTGATCCCCAAGGCCTCCCAGTAAAAACAAAAAAAAAAAAAGAAAAATATAGAAGGCACATGGGCCATCAGGCCCTGTGTGCAGGTGCTCTGTCAGGCCCTGCAAGTGAGTGTGTTCCCCAGGTCCCATGCGCGGGTGTGCCTCCAGGCCCCATGAGCCACACAGCAAGATGATGACATAACAGGAGGGTGACACAGGGGAGAGCCAAGATGAGACTCACCAAAAAACTAGGAGCTAAGGTGGCACAGGCAGTAGGACACCTCTCTCCCACATCAGAGCTTCCGAAGATTGAATCCCAGTGAAGACAGGAGGAGAGGGATGAGAAGAGAAGGCAGGAAATGGACACAAGGGCAGCAAAAATGGGGGGGAGGGCGGTAAAAGTAGATAAAAGTAAATAAATACATCTTTAAAAAAAAGTATAGGGGAGTAAGATACGGACTATAGTTAGTAGTAATACTTTGACGATGCTCTTTCATAATTTAACGAATGTTTCACAACAATGCAAAGTATTTGTGGTGGGGTGATATGTGGGAGCCCTGTATGATGTTATGCATGTTTGTTTTGTAAGTTCACAATGTTTACTGAACACTTATTGTTTATGTATGTTCATGAATAAATGAGATACTTCAATAAATTGTTTTTTTTAAAAAAGGTAGTAAAGAAAAGCAAGAGAATAACTAGGGAAAAAAAGTCAAGGTAATGGTCATTTCTGGGAGGAAACAATGAGGATGTGATTGTGAAGGTGGCCCACAGAAGGTTCTATGTACCAGCAAGGTTCTATTTCTTAACCTGAGTTATATGAGTATTTGTTCTATTACTATCTAATCTGAATACACACATTATATATTCTATTACATATGTCATATGTATTTCAGGATAAATGAAATGCAACAATGAAATGAAGATTCGATGAACAATTAAAACTCAAGATGGTAAATTATTATGACAACATAAGCATGCTAATGTGAAGGAAACACAGACAAAGGTATAAGACGCCCACCAGAAGAAAAGCCTGGATATGGGCAGGAACCTAGTCTAAAAGGGTCTTGTGTATCCAAATAAGAAGTTTGAGTTTTGTCCTGAAGATGATCCCTCCCAAATGATCCCCCAGGTTATAGGCTCTTGTTTCATTTTGGCTCATGTGCTTCCATCAATTAATACCTGTATCAGTTAAGGACTTATCAGATAAACAGTTAATACATGCTTACAAAGGTGTTGGAATTTGGAAGGCAAAAAAGAGAAGGTTAGATTACTTGTAGACTAGTAATTGAGTAAAAATGCTTTCACTCTTGGCTGCCAGAACAAACACCCGGAGGACAGCAAAGGGGCTCTGGGCAAGACTGTTGCTGTTGATCCTGAGCTTCTGGAGCAGAGAGCCAGGACCGTGCACAATCCGGCTGCTGTTGTCACTGGAGTCCCTGCTGAAGTGGCCAAGCCACTGATGTTGCCACCTCCATCTCTGTTGCATCCACCAACTCTTCTGCAACTATTGTACTGTCTCTGCTGCTCCTGCAAGGTTCAGCCATAAACCAGAAGGAAGAGAGTTTTTTCTCCCCTCCTCCTGATTTCTAATCTCTTGCCCGTGCCTTCTAGCAAAGACATATAGGTCACAGGGCCCAAATCATCCTAAAATATATAGCAGAACACACACACACACAGACACACAGAAGGAATCTTGGCTCATATGAAATTAATAAATAACTGACAAACCCCCTTAAAGCACAGTTCCTCTCAATTTTTCCCCAAACTCCAATGATTTCCTAATTTGCCCATAGGTAGTATGCTCTTAGCCTCCTACTTGAGCATCCTCAGAGTCCTGTCTGCCTTTCAAGCCTCCATTCAATTAGTGTCTCAGCCATAACAAGATCTCCCCAATTGTGAAACTCATCTTTCCTGTCCCTGTTCACCCATTACAATTTTGAGTTGAACTCCTGCACATGCCAATTTAGTCCATATAACTCAACAAAGGCAACTAAATAAACAAGGTCTGTTCCTTTAAGGAGATTAAAGTCAGTATATGTAGAGAACCAGAAAACTAAGTAAGCAATTAGAATGTGTCAAGTTTTATGTCAGGTGTATCAGCTTGAGTAGGTCTGGTGGCATAAAAGAGAAGAGCCAACATAGCTTTAAAAAGATATAAATTTATTTCTCTTTCATGTAAAAGAATTCAGGATGTAGGACTGTCCAGGCCTTGTGTGACATGTCTACAAAGTTCTCAGGGATCCAAGATACTTCTATTTTTCTGCTTTGCTATATTTAACATAAAGATCTTCAAGGTCAAGTCATGGTCCAAGCTAGCTGGTGGAGCCCTAGCACATCTACAAGCTAGGCCATGGCAAGGAGGATCTTGAAAGGGTAAAAAGAACTCCTCCTAACTGAGTCAGCTCCCTTTAAGGAGCTTTCCTGAGAGTCCCACACAGGACTTACATTCACATGCTCTTGGCCAAAAAATAGTCACATGGACACATGTAGCTGCAAAGGATGATGGGAAATATGTTATTCAGCTGTGCATGCAGGATTAGCCCAAATAAAACTGGGATCTTTTGCTAAGAAGAAAGAGAGACTGGATATGTGTTGGCAATGTGCAGTCTGCCACAAGTACAGTGTGTTACAGGTGGTCAGAGGAGAGGTCAGAATCCAATGTGAAAGATTCTTAGGGGAAATGACTTCTGCACTCACCACAGTTAGCCCTGAGTTAGGATGACATGTGTATATGCATGTCTTCCCCACTTGGCTGTGAGCCCTGAGAGAGCAGGCGCTCTGTCCTCTTCACATGTGTTACCCCTCAGAGGGAAACTTTCTACATAGCACATCCTCAGCATGTCTTTGGTGAATTGAGATAGATGATGAACATTTCTAAAGAGCTTTGCTAGAACTTTTCACTGTCTTTTATCTTCTCAAAAATTGCCTCAGTCTTTAAACCACAAAGGCAACTTAAATTAATAATACTTTGGAACATTTACAACTATGTAACCCTTAAAGACCTCCTTACTAATTGCTGATCCACTATTTAGTCATCTCAAAGAGCAGAACTTCTCCCTCTATCCCTCCTCCTCTAGCTGCCTTGGCATGCCCCTAAGCCTTAAAGACCAACTAACCCCCAAATCACATTAGATCATACGCTTTACAAAGGTAAGAAGCAGTGACTCAGGGTTATAGACACCATGACTTGCCATCCTTTCACAGAATACAGCTCTTGGAATAGGCATGGCCACAAAGCCAACATCTGGACATAGGTCGTCACCATAACCGATTCCCAGATGAATCACATTAGCCATTTCCGGATTTATGGGTTATCTAAAGTTGAACACAGTCACTGCTACTTTAGAGTCTAAAACCTAAACTAAGCCAAATCCCAACGACCAGGGGATATATATATATTTTTTACAGTTTCCTTTTTATTATTTTATTTTACATTTTGGAACATACACTTTGTTTAAAACTACATGGATTACATAAATGTTACACAAAAATTATAGGGATACCCATATGCCCCACCTCCCATACCTCCCACAACGTCCCACATAAATACCCTTCATTAGTATGGCATATCACCTGCAATAGATATACACATTTTGGGGCTTTGCCACTAAGCATGGACCATAGTTCACATTGTGGACCACACTCTCTCCCACACAGTTCTGCATGTTATATAATGATATAAAATGGCCTATAACTGTCATTGCAGTGTCACTCGGGATAATTCCCTAGTCCCAAAAAAGCCCGTGTATTACAACTGCTTTTCCCTCTCCCTGCCCCCAAAGTGTCCAGTGGCCACTGGCTCTGCATTAATGTTGTAATTTATTCCATTGTGTGAATCACAATAAGTCTATAACAGAATACCAGTAAGTCCACTCTAGTCCATAGCTCTTCCCCCAACCTGAGGAGTCTGAGATGGTGATGTCCACTCCACCTCCAAGTGAGAGGGATCTTATATCCCGTGGATAAGATGGATGGGATTATCCTGCCTGCAGTTGCAAACACTCTCCATTCCCTGGGACAGCCAATGTCCATTATCATCTCCCCACTAGGTGTCCTGGTTGAGTCCATTGAATTGTAGAATAGGAGTTGTAGCTCCATCGAGCTTCTGGACTCAGTTGGCACATGCACAGCCTGAAGACTCTGCTCTCTGGAAGTACACCTAAAACTTCAGCACCACTTATAGGTTTGAATAGAAGAGACAGATGGACTATGT
>PVKH010021197.1:0-14421 GCA_004027955.1 Chaetophractus vellerosus | reverse complement strand
TTTAATTTCGGTGTTCGTATTTTTATGATGTAGATATATTTGTGTAATGTATATTGAGTACTATTGACTGACTATGTGCCTGAGTCTCATTCCACTTCACTTATTTTAAGCAGATAAAGAGAATTAAAGCCATTAGGCTCAAGCTCTATCATCTTTTTCTTCACTTCACCATAAATAGCTATTGATAACATCAAAAAAGGTGCCAGTAGTTCAGACTGATGGAAAGTCAGGGTGTCTAGTGAGGGATGAATAAATAGAAAGAAACAGAGGGAATGAGATGAGTGAATGATCCAATAGGGGGAGAGGGACTATGTGGATGCTGAAAGAAAAAAAAGTTGAGAAAGAATTTTCTTATAAGATGATGGATTTCAGTGTTTGGATCAAGCAGTGTAAGATCTAAGACTTTGAGGGGTTACTCAACAGATGGATTGTCCTCATAAATGAATACAAGAGGGGGAGAACAGAGAAAAGAATATGAGTCAGTTACTGAAGTCATCTTCGGATGTAAAAATGGGTCAGCAGTGGATGCTAAACTAAAGATTTCCAGAGGGTTGTGGACATAAAAGCCAAAGGCTTAAAATAATAATTAGTAGAGTAAGGACGGTGGAGATGGCTAAGTACAGAAGGACAGTCAGTCCACTCCCATCCACCATGTCCCCTCCTATGGTGTTCCTTTTGAAGAGCTCTCAAAGGTATGTGGAATCTAAAGAGAAGAGCCATGTTTTAGATAGGACAAGGATGTAAATCTAGAAAGAGTTGAGTAAAAACGACAATGGTGTGCACAACAGAGCAGGCACTCAATACCTGGAGGACAATGGGGGTGAGATTTGGCACTACCAGCAGGATGGCTAATGAGAGCCAGGTCAAAACTGCTAGGGTGAGTGTGGTGCACTGAGCTCTGGGTGTAGGTAATTGGGATAATGAAAACATTTGGGCAGGCAGTAAAAGGAGGCACATTTAGAGGAAGGTCAGAATGAGAACTGGGGTGTCCGGTTGCTGTCACTCTCAGAGCAAGGTACATCAAAGCGGGGAAATCAAGTTCAAGAGAGGAGAGGCCAATGTACATGTACACACACACACACACACACACTTCCTCTCATCACACACCCTGAGATTCCAAATGTAAGGATGGTGATGAGTCATACTAACAGCAACAATTACTTTGCCAGGTATGTTTATTCTTGACTACTAAGTGCAGTGAGGATGTGAGAAAGTTTTATGATATATCTCTGTTTAAAATCTTGCTGTGTTCTGTTAAAGATAATGAGCTAGATTATAATGGAATTATCTCTTATTAAAGGAGGTTGAGATGGAAGCAAGTTGGAAAAGTAAAGAGTTACTAAAGATAGTGTCTTATGTAAAAACAAGAAGCTTTATATGCAGATTGAAAGTAAAGGACAAACAAATTCCCATAATAAGTTGAACAATTAGTGGGCTAAAGAGATATAAGGAATGGGCAATTTCTTTCTTCTAACAGATACCATATTATCAGTACTTGCTGTGTTCAGATACAATCTAATTGTTTCCATACATTATCACAATCTAGAGAGGCAGTTGGTATTTGTCTCATTTTACAAATGAGGACATTGAAGCTTAGAGAGCTAAATAACTTGCCCAAGGTCACTCCACACAAGCAACATCTGGGTTCAATCTAATGCTGACTGAAGACAAAGTTCATGCATTTAATCTACTACACTTTGTTATTTCTCATCATAAAGTGAGACCAGCAGGGATTTCACTGCTCCTCTGCAGAGACACTGCATTTTTCCCCCAATGTCTATTAGAGTGTACTCTACCCTGGACACTATGCTTAGTGCTATTCATGTTTTAATTCCTTCATCCTGACAATAACCCTTGGCTGCAGATATGTTTATCATCACACCCCATCCATGCACACACTCTACAGATAAGAAAATTAAGGCACTGATGAGTTTGATAATTCAGCCCCATTTCACAAGATCAGTAAGAGGTTGAGCCAAGATACCAACCCAAACAGTCAGGGTCTAAAGTTCAAGCTCTTAATGACGTTGCTTTGCCATATCATGGTATCTTTTAGTTTTGCTTTTCCCCATGGATAGAGAAAAAGGTTGGATCAGAGAAAATTGCTTTTTTTAAATCCCCTCTTCTCAAGCATATTGAAGACCAGAGAAAAGAACAACAGAGCTGGGTTTTCTCTTAGCATATCCACAACAGAAGATATTTCTTTCTTTCTTTCTTTTTTCAGGAGGTACTGGGGATTGAACCCAGGACGTTGTATAGGGAAAGCAGGTGCTCAACTATTGAGTTGGAGTTGTTTTCTTCATTTGTTTGTTTGTTTGTTTGTTTGTTTGTTTTAGGAAGTACCAGGGCAGGAACCTGGCACTTTGTACATGAGAAGCAGGTACTTGACCACTTGAGCTACATCTGCTCCCCGACAGTAGAAGATTTTATCACTATTTTGGGTAAACTCATGCATACACACATACATGCACCAAGAAAGAGAGTGAAAATTGGCTTGTGCACATTTTATAAACACCCTAAGTGAAGTCGTTACCTCTAGGCTTAATGACATTATAAACATTGAGTGGAGGAAGTCTCTAGTGTGGTATTTTCACTAACAACAGAAGTTTGGATGAAAGAATCATAATCCCTGACTCAGTCTGGCAAACTCCCATATTTCCTTCTAGCAGTGTCCTGATTCTGAGAAAAGTAAAGGATAAGAAGACCAAGCTTAAAGAAAGAATCTTGTGCAAGTGAGACTGACCACAGCAGTAGAGGACAGCCCTTGGGAGCAGATTCTGACTGAAGGCAATATGGTGAATGATGTCCAAGGAGAGCAAGTGATTTGAGACTCTCAAACACATAGAACTGGTCAACAGGATTTACAAGAGGCGGCATACTTGGCTATCAATATAAGAAAATATCACAAATTATTAAGAATTGTCTCTAGACTGAATAAATAAAATAATTTCTATCATTTTGGAGTTCTTTAATTATATTTATATAAAAAATAAAAATCATCTCTTTGGTTGATTATATTGGGAAATGTTGGTCAAAGTCAACCTTTCTAGTCCCACACAAATGCATTAATTCCCACAGTGAAAAGCCCTTATTATTCATGAAGGCCTGCACTTTACATTTACGGATGAAAATAAGGAGTCCTAATGTGATTAATTTCCTCACATAACACCCATAGCTTGGCACTCATAGAGCCAGGATGAGAAAATAGGACTTGAGAGCCTAAGATAAGGGGTAGTTGGGGAAGGAGTAGGTGACAGTGAGGAAAGAAAATCATGCATCTTTGAATGTAACACTGGGACATAAAGAAGCATGTGAGGGAGATCACAAAATTTTCAAGGAGGGCAGACAGTGGGATCAGTTGGTCCAGGTCAGAAGACAACTTCAAGAAAGCCTTGCTCTATCAATGAGAGTAAGGATTTAGTCCCTTTAAAAATATTATGTAGATGGGAGTGCATGCTAGAGAAAGGCAAGTAATAATACAAGGATGTCCAGGAAACCTGCTCTGTTGAACTCCAAAATGCTTCCTCATAGGGCCACACACACCTTGGAGAAGGCACCATGGCCCAGGCTGCCATCCTCAGGTTTTGATACTTGCAACTTCATCTGTGCCATCACAGAAAAGGTGGATCAGTGTCTTTTATGATCTACTTACATTCAAATAAAAGGTTGCTACATAAACTAGAATGTGAATTTATATATTTAAAATTTGTGATGGTTAGGCTAATGTGTCAACTCGGCCAGGTAACTGTGTCCAGGTGTTAGGTCCAGCAAGCACTGGATGAATTGTAATACAAGAACATTTATGGACTTCGATCACCAGTGAGTTTACTGCATGGATGGCTGATTACATCTGCATCAATCAGGGAGATTGTATCAGCAATAGGCGCCGCTTTTATACAATCAGTTGAATGCCTTAAAAGGAGAAGTGATTTCAACATTCAGAAAGAATTTTCCAGCTCGTCTTTGGACAGCCAACTTCTCCCAGAAACTCATCAAGGACCTATCATTGCACTTTCATCGGAGCCCCTGGTTTGCAGCCTGCCTGTGAAACCTGGACTCACAGTCGCGTGAGAGATGCTTATAAAATGTCATATTATTGACAGATATTTCCTGTTGATTCTGTTTCCCAAAAGAACCCTGACTAATATAGCTTGGTACTGGGAGTGGTTCTTGAGGAACAGAGTCTTAAACATGGGATGTCTGAGGTGGTTCTGGGAGTTTTATAATTGGTGCTCTACTCTAATTGGATCAAGGGTACTAATGACTCCCTTTCCAATAATGAAGAGGTTGCTAACAGTCCATGGCGTGAGTTGGCAATGGAGATAATACAAAATAGCATCACTGGATTCCCCTACTTCCACACTTATAAGAAGCAAGGATCTGGGTGAAAGTGTTTTCAACACCTTAACAGAATTTTGTGGAGTCAAAAAGTATAATGATGTTGGCTGGCTCTTCCTAGATACTCTGGATACAGTTACAAAAGAAAGAGATGAGCTAAAGTCTTCAAATTTGAAACTTAAATGCTGCATGAATGATATGAAAGTTTCTATGTGTGCCTTGAAAGAAAATCTTGTCTCCTGTAGCCACAGGCTTGAGATATCTGAGCATCAAACCCAGACTATCATTGTACGAGTAGCAGAATTACAGAGGAAACTAAAATCACAACCTCGCAGTGTTTCTGCAATTAAAGTGAAGGCATTGATTGGAAAGGAGTGGAAAACCGAGGACTGGGATAGAGACATATGGGATGATGAAAATATTGGTGGGGACATTGGAACCCTAAGTTCTGCTGAGACTTTACCAGATAAACCTGCGAGACCACACCTTGTCAACCTTGTATCATCAAGCCTCCAGCCTGCCCCAGGGAGTTGGACCTCCTTCAAGCCCTGAGGTGGGTACCAGCCAAATTGAAGCCTGTACTACTCAGCCTGTGGCCTGCCCCAGGGAGTCTGGACCTCCTCCCAGCCCTGAGGCAGGTGCCAACCTAAGTCCAGCACCTACTGCCCAGCCTCCAGCCTCCCAGCCACAAGGCAGGTACCAGCCAAACTCCAGCATGCACTGCCCAACTTCCAGACTTACCTGAGGAATCTGCCTTCCAACCCCTGCCTGAAGAGATTAATCCTGTCTCACCAGAAGAAAATGCAAAGAAATGCCCTGAGGTCAGTAGCCTGCAAGACATCTCTAATCCTTCTCCTTACCCACTCCACCACCCCTCTTGTCTTATAGACCTATCACTAGACTAAAATCACAACAAGACCCCAAAGGTGAAATACAAAGTGTGACCCATGAGGAAGTATGCAATACTCTGAAAAAAACTGCATGAGTTTTCCAACTTATCTAGACAGAAATCAGGAGAATATATGTGGGAATGGATAGTAAGGGTATGGGATAATGGTGGAAGGAATATAAAGTTGGATCAGGCTGAATTTATTGATATGGGCCCACTAAGCAGAAATTCTGGATTCAACACTGTAGCTCAAGGGGTTAGAAAAGGATCTAACAGTTTCTTTGGGTGGTTGACTGAAACATGGACCAAACGATGGCCTAGCATGTGTGATGTTGAGATGCCCGATTTGCCCTGGTATACAGTAGACTAGGGAATTCAAAGGCTTAGAGAGGTTGGAATGCTAGAATGGATTTACCATTTGAGACCTTCCTACCCACACCAGGAATGTCCAGAGGACACACCTTTAACTAGGACTGTGAGGAATGAACTTGTAAGACTAACTCCATCTTCTCTGAAGAGCTCTGTGGCTGCCCTTCTCTGCAGTCCATATATTACTGTAGGGAGGGTTGTAATGGAATTGGAATCCTTAAACATCATGGGGGTGATCAGATCTCGGTCCAGTAAAAGTCAAGTATGGGCAGTTAATCGCCAAAGGCAAAGTGGGCGTGGCTAATAGATCATGGGGTACCTAGAAGTGAAATAGATGGGCAGCCTACTAAATTTCTTCTGGATCTGTATAAGCAGAAGAGTTCTAGGTCTAGTGAACAAAACCCTAACTCAAATTACAGATGCAGAGAATCATGGCTCTTTAATCAATTCCCAGACTCAAGACAGTTTACAGACCCAGAGCCCCTTGAATGAGAAGGCCAGGTCCCCTTGGGGAAGGATTCTGTTAAACTGCCAAAAATTTATACTGTTAATCTTCCTCCCACCTTTCCCCAGGGAGACCTACGGTCTTTTGCCAGAGTAACTGTGCATTGGGGAAAAGGAAATGATCAGACATTTCAGGGATTATTATATACTGGCTCAGAAGTCACATTAATTCCAGGAGAACCAAAACGTCACTGTGGTCCACCAGTCAGAGTAGAGATTTATGGAGGTCAGGTGATTGATGGAGTTTTAGCTCAGGTCTGTCTCACAGAGGGTCCAGTGGGTCCCCGGACTCATTCTGTGGTCATTTCCCCAGTTCCAGAATGCATAATTGGAATAGACATCCTCAGTAACTGGCAGAATCCCCACATTGGATCCCTGACTTGCGGAGTGAGGGCTATTATGGTTAGAAAGGCCAAGTGGAAGCCTCTAGGACTGCCCCTGCCTAGCAAAATAGTAAATCAAAGGCAATACTGGATTCCTGGTGGGATTGCAGATATTAGTGCCACGATTACGGATTTTAAGGATGCAGGGGTGGTGATTCTCACCACTTCCCCATTCAACTCTCCTATTTGGCCTGTGCAGAAAACGACGATAATCTACTGTCATCCTCCAAGATCCATCTGGTCAAGATCCAACTTAACCAGGTGGTGACTCCAATTGCAGCTGCTGTCCCAGATGTGGTATCATTGCTTCAGCAAATCAACACTTCCCCTGGTAACTGGTATGCAGCTGTTGATCTGGCAAATGCTTTTTTCTCAATTGCCATTAGTAAAGACCACCAGAAACAGTTTGCTTTCAGCTGGCAAGGCCAGCAGTATACCTTCACTGTCATGCCTCAGGGGTATATCAACCCTCCAGCCCTATGTCATAATATTGTCCGCAGGGAACATGATCATCTCTCCCTCCCATGAGACATCACACTGGCCCATTATATTGATGATATCATGTTGATAGGACCTACTGAGCAAGAAGTAGCAAAGACTCTAGATTTATTGCTAAGGCATTTGCATGAGAGAGGATGGGAGATAAATCCAACAAAAATACAGGGTCCTTCCACCTCAGTGAAATTTCTAGGTGTCCAGTGGTGTGGGGCCCATGAGATATCCCTTCTAAAGTAAAGGATAAGCTGTTGCACCTGGCCTCTCCTACAACCAAAAAAGAGGCACACTTAGGTGGCCTCTTCGAATTTTGGAGACAACACATTGTGCTACTCTCGGTGACCAGAAAAGCTGCTAGTTTTGATTGGGGACTGGGACAGGAGGAGGACCTGTGACAGGTCCAGGCTGCTGTGCAAGATGCACTACCACTTGGACCATATGATCCATCATATCCAATGGTGCTGTAAGTTTCAGTGGCAAGTAGAGATGCTGTCTGGAGCCTTTGGCAGGCCCCTATGGGTGAATCACAATGCAGACCCTTAGGATTTTGGGGCAAAGCCTTGCCATCCTTTGCAGATAACTACTCCTCTTTTGAGAAGGAGCTTTTGGCTTGCTACTGGGCTTTAGTAGAGACTGAGCACTTAACTATGCGCCATCAAGTTACCATGAGACCTGAGTTGCCTATCATTAACTGGGTATTGTCTGACCCACCAAACCATAAAGTTGGGCATGCACAGCAGCACTCCATAATAAAGTGGAAGTGATATATATGAGATAGGGCTCGAGCAGGTCCTGAAGGCACAAGTAACTTACATGAAGAAGTAGCCCAAATGCCCATGGTCACCACCCCTGCCATGTTACCTCTCTTTCCCAGCCCACAGCTTTGGCCTCTTGGGGAGTCCCTTACAATCATTTGACTGAGGATGAGAAAACTCGGGCCTTATTTACAGGTGGTTCTGCACAATATGCAGGTACCACCCGAAAGTGGACAGCTGCGGCACTGGGACACCCTTGAAGGATTACGGTGAAGACAAATCCTCCCAGCAGGCAGAACTTTGAGTAGCGCACCTAGTTGTTCATTTTGCTTGGAAGAAGAAATGGCTGGAGGTGTATTTGTACACTGATTCATGGGCTATTGACAATGGTTTGGCTGGATGGTCAGGGACATGGAAGGAGCATGATTGGAAAATTGTTGACAAGGAGGTCTGGGGAAGAGGTATGGGGATAGACCTTTCTAAGTGGGCAAAATACATGAACATATTTGTGTCCCACGTGAATGCTCACCAGAGGGTGACTTCAGCAGAGGAAGAGTTTAATAATCAAGTGGATAAGATGACGTGCTCTGTGGCTAATGCTCAGCCACTTTCCTCAGCCACTCCTGTCATTGCCCAATGGGCTCATGAACAAAGTGGCCATGGAGGTAGGGATGGAGGTTATGCATAGGCTCAGCAACATGGACTTCCCCTCACCAAGGCTGACTTGGCTACAGCCATTGCTGAATGCCCAATCTGCCAGCAGCAGAGACCCACACTCAGCCCCCGATATGGCACCATTCCTCCAGTTGACCAGCCTGCCACCTAGTAGCAGGTTGACTACATTAGGCCATTTCCACCATGGAAGGGGCAGTGATTTGTTTTAACTGGAATAGACACATACTCTGGCTATGGGTTTGTGTTTCCAACATGCAATGCTTCTTCCAAAACTACCATCCGTGGACTTATCTACCGCCATGTCATTCCACACAACATTGCTTCTGATCAAGGAACCCATTTCACAGCAAATGATGTATAGGAATGGGCACATGCCCATGGAATTCAGTGGCCTTACCATGTTCCCCATCACCCTGAAGCAGCTGGATTAATAGAACGGTGGAATGTCCCTTTGATGATTCAATTACAGTGCCAATTAGGTGGCAATACCTTGCAGGGCTGGGGCAATGTTCTCCAGGAGGCTGTGTATGCTCTAAATCAGCATCCACTCTATGGTGCTGTTTCTCCCATAATCAGGATTCATGGGTCCAGGAATCAAGGGGTGGAAATGGGAGTGGCACCACTCACTATTACCCCTAGTGACCTACTAGGAGAATTTTTGCTTCCTGTCTGTATTAGTCAGCCAAAGGGGTGCCTTTGCAAAATATACCAATAATTATTTGGTCTTTATAAAGGATATTTATTTGGGGTAGAAGCTTACAGTTACCAGGACACAAAGCATAAATTTCTTCCCTCACCAAAGTCCATTGCCATGTGTTGGAGCAAGACAGCTGCCGATGTTTGCCAGGGTTCAGGCTTCTTGGATTCCTCTCTTCCTGGGACTGTGTTTCTCTCTGGGCTTAGCTCCTGTTTCCTCCACAAGGTCAGCTGTAGACCATGAGGTTCTCTATGCGTTGCGTCTCTCCACAAGGCCAGCTGTAGATTATCAGGCAAATGGCTCACTTCTCTTCTCCTGGGGCCTTCTCTCCAACATCAAAACTCCAACATCAAAACTGCTTCTCAGGGGGCTGGCTGTATAGCCCAGTTGGTAGGGCACCGGTTTACCACATGGGAGGCCCCAGGCCTCCTCGGATGGGCGGACCACCTCAAGAAGGCAAGCCAACATGGGTGGGGCATGCTGCCATGGGCGGGGCACGCTGCCACGGGCAAAGGCAAGCCCCCGCAGGCAAAGGCGAGCCCCCACAAGCAAGGGCGAGCCCCCACGAGCAGGCAGGCCTCTGTGCCCATGAGCTGACTTGGCGGGTTGCCCCAGTGGGGGAAGACAAGCAGACACTGAGGAACGCAGAGAAAAATGAACACAGCAAGAACAAGCAAGGGGGTGGGGGATGTATAATAAATAAAATAATAAATCTAAAAAACTGTTTCTCAAAACTGCTTCTCAAATCTGCTCCTTATCCTTTGTCTTGCCTTATATATTTGATTCCCCCACTCACCAAGGGGTGGGGCTCAATGCCCTACTGACGTGGTGCAGTCAATGCCCTAATCATAACTTAATCATGCCCAGATGAACAGATCAATTTACAAGCATGATTCAATATTGATTTTTGGAATTCATAATTACATCAAACAGCTACACTGTCCCTGAAAACTTATGCTCTGCTGGTCTACAGGCTTTAGTCTCAAAAGGAGGAGTGCTGCCACCAGGGATCACAACAATGATTCCATTGAACTGGAAGTTAAGACTACCACCTGGCCAGTTTGGGTTATACTTACCTGTGAGTCAACAGGCAAAGAAGGGAATTACTGTACTGGTTGGGGTGATTGATCCTGACTATCAAGGGGAAATAGGACTACATCTACATAATGAGGGTAAAGAAGAGTTTGCCTGGAATACAGGAGATCCTCTAGGGCATCTCCTAGTACTGCCATGCCCTGTGATTAAAGTCAATGGAAAATTGCAACAAATCAATCCAAGCAGGACTAACAAGGACCAGGAATCTTCGGGATTGAAAGTTTGGGTCACCCCACCAGGCAAAGAACCATGGCCAACTAAAGTGCTTGCTGAGGGTGACGGGAACATGGAATGGGTAGTGGAAGAAGGTTGTGATAAATATGAACTTGGACCACATGACCAGTTACAGAAACAAGGACTGTAATAGTCATGAACCCTTCTTCTTTGTTTTGTTCTGAGCATGATTGTATATGTACACAAAACGAATTTCTTTGTTTTCTTCCCCAACATTTTCCCCTATCATATGAAAAGTTGTATTAATTTCATGTCATAGTATTTAAAGATGTCAAATTTAAGAGTGACTATTACCCAAGGACTTGCACCTTATTCTGTGGGGAATTAATGCATTTCTGGTATATGCAGGGGAAGTTGAGCATTGTTAGGCAGTAATATTTGTGTATGCTTGTCTGTTATTGTTTTTACTTAGAGACTAAGTATGGTTTAGGATAATGTGTATGGTTGCTGAGTTGACAAGGGGTGGACTGTGATGGTTAGGCTAATGTGTCAACTTGGCCAGGTAATTGTGTCCAGGTATTAGGTCCAGCAAGCACTGGGCTAATTGTAATACAAGAGCATTTATGGACTTTGATCACCAGTGAGTTTACTGCATGGATGGCTGATTGCATCTGCATCAATCAGGGAGATTGTATCAGCAACGGGTGACACTTTTATCCAATCAGTTGAATACCTCAAAAGGGGAAGTGATTTCAACATTCAGAGAAAATTTCCCAGCTAGTCTTTGGATAGCCAACTTCTCCCAGAAACTCATCAAAGACCTTTCATTGGACTTTCATCAGAGACCCTCGTTGGCAGCCTGCCTGTGGAACCTGGGCTTGTGCATGCCCACGGTTGCATGAGAGACTCTTATAAAATCTTATATTATTGACAGATATCTCCCATTGACTCTGTTTCCCAAGAGAACCCTGACTAATACAATATTCAATAATGGAAAATATAATTACCATAGTGTGATAGTTAGGCTAATGTGTCAACTCAGCCAGGTAATTGTGCCCAGCTGTTGGGTCCAGCAAGCCCGGGGCTAATTGAGTTTACTACATGGATGGCTGATTGCATCTGCATCAATCAGCGAGATTGGATCAAGAATGGATGATGCTTTTATCCATTCAGTTGACTGCCATAAAAGGGAACTGATTTCAACATTCAGAGAGAATTTCCCAGCTCGACGTTTGACAGCGAACTTCTCCCAGGAACTCATCGAGGACCCTTCATCAGTCTTTCATTGGAGCCCCTGGCTTGCACCCTGCCTGTGGAACCTGGACTTGTGTATCCCCACGGTCACGTGAGAGACTCTTATAAAATCTTATATTTTTAACAGATAACTCGTGTTGATTCTGTTTCCCGAGAGAACCCTGACTAGAACACAGGTTTTGTGAACACACTCTTTAGCCACATCTTTTTATAATTGGAAGGTCATTTGATGAATACAGGTGGATCAAGTATTTATTATATTCATTTATAACCTGACTAGGTTACCCTGATTCATCTCTTGTATTAAGGACTGCTCATTCATTCATTCATTCATTCATCTGTTCCTCTAGAGTATAATTTGTGCATTATCTACTCAGATCACAGTGACATCCTTTTATGTATCTCCCCGGTCCCAGGGCCACCTGTAGTCAAAGTGTACAATAGTCCCATTGGGAAGTAGGACTTAAGCAGAGCATGGTAGTAATGCCTTAATAGGCAAAAATTTAGCTCACTTATCCCTCCTCCTCCCAATACCCAATACTACCTCATAATTATATAACCATTTATAAATTCTCTATTGATTACTTTTGTACCTTTAGCCATATTCACACATGCCTCCATCTTTATTCCTTGGCCATTTAAAAATAAGCAATATCCCTCAACTCCTCATTTCATAATATAGCGATATTCATATCCTTAACCTTCCCTTCTTCCATGCCCTAAATTTATCTCTACAATTTTTCTTTTATATTGTAGAGAGTGGCAACATTTACATTCTATACTGTAGCATAATTCATTTTGTGCCTTATTTATAAGTTGATTCTAAAATTTGAAAATTGAAATAATATGGGGTTTCTATTATTATGACTTTACAAATAATTGTTTACTGCAAAGTCATACAATGTATTCTGTTTCCAGCTACTCTCTTATATAATTTTTATTCATTTTTCCTGGAGTTAAAATTTTGCTTTCCTTAAAGTAGTTGACTTTATCATATCCTCAATTTATTTCTCCATGCTCTCTACTAAGTAAAATATTCTAATGTGGCAGAAACTACTAGTTTTCCCACAATATCTATTCTCCAGTTTTTCTACTTTAATAGAACCTCAAATAAATTTAACTGGGCACATGGACATTTGGAATAAGAAAACAATTTCTCCAGACTTGCTTAGTATAGTCATATAATTATTCTGGTTATTGGATATAAAAGAAAATTAAACTTCCACCTTGCTAAAATCACTGTGTAGCTTTCTCGCTACCTCCAGATCTGCCTTCTTTTATGGGATTGAAACAAAACTCTTTTCTTGTTTAATCCATAATTAGTTAGTGTCTCTTACCAGCAACAGAATAGTTAGCCTAACTATAGAGACTCAAAAAGACATCTTGTTTTTCTACATTTGTCTGCCTTATTGCCTTCAAAAGGCAACATGTGAAGGAGGCTCAGTTGATTCAGGGCACACTAGGGAACAAAGCAGGACACAAGGACTACTTGAGTGTCTTTGGTGATTCTCACTCATAATCAAATGCATTTTAGCGCTAAACATCAATACAAAGCAACAGCTTCATTTAATTGGCTAATGTATTCTTCAGGACAGGAAAAGCAGAGGGAGAAGAGGAGAGGAAGAAGAAAACAAGGTTTTTGATGTAAAATGTTCCATGTCACTAATATTTCATCCCGAAGACCCTAAGCTCAAGAAAAAAATTCTCTTATATCCTCTAATTTCTGAACCTAACTTTTATATATTATATATTATATATTATATATTATATATTATATATTATATATTATATATTATATATTATATATTATATATTATATATTATATATTATATATTATATATTATATATTATATATTATATATTATATATTCACATTTTCTATGTTTAAGACTATTATTCCTTTAGCTCCCCACAAAGCTTATTCCCTTAGCTCTTTTCTCTTTATTCTTTTCAACTCCGTCCCTTCCTTCCTGGCAACTTCTAATGAAAACCCCCAGAGCTCTTCTGTAAAACAGAAATGTGTCCTCTATTTGCCTTGGTCACATTCATATATAGTCACAGTGGGGGCGGGGTGGTAAGCAGAAAATCACTTAACCATGGGATGTTGTACAGGGAGGAGATGATGGCAGGCTTGTGGATAAGTTGCTCACACAGAGATGCTCCAATGAATCTGTAGTCAAAAGGAAATCTGAATGCTCGGCCAAGTGGAAGTAAATTCCCTAAGGTCAATCCTTTGTGGATCTCTTTGATCTTCAGTAATGGGTCAGTCATACCACCTGCCCTGAAGCTCAGAAGCTGCCCACATGATTGACTTGTTCTTCCTGTGTCCTAGCTAGAGTCGTGAGATTTAGGTTATTCTTGCATTTAAGAGGCCTGGATTGGAAGGACAGAGAATGATAATACTTAACACATACCACTTGCATGCTTAAAACCACTTTACTGTTTATTTTAACATATATTATCTCATTTAATTCAACCACCGAGAGACAGCCAGCTGTGTTTTTAAAATAATTTGTTGTTTTTAAAACAAAATTTGTTGTATATTTATTTTGTGATAGGTATGTACAAAGTGCTTTATAAGAATTTCATTGCTGGGCCCGGCTGGATAGCTCAGTGGATAAAGAGCTCGCTGGGAAACCACATGGGAGGCCCTGGGTTCGGTTCCCGGGGACCTCTCCTAGCGGGCAGACCACCTTGAGAATGGAAGCCGCCATGGGCGGGCCGGAGCCGCCGTGGGCAGGGCAAAAAGCTGCCACGGACAGGCAAAAGCCGCCACGGGCAGGGCAGGTCGC
>PVKH010021196.1:0-14396 GCA_004027955.1 Chaetophractus vellerosus | reverse complement strand
AAAAAAAAAAAAATAAGAAAAGGTATTTTATGGGCAAAATGTATGATTAACTTTTTTCTGTAAGTGTTGACTTGAAAGATGGAATATGACACTCTTCATTTTTTTTCTTTTTATTTCTTTTATCTGTGTCAGTATCAATAAAATTTTTCCAACCCAACCAATTTTCTTACTAAGGGTTTGGAGCCATGAAGTATCATATGTTATTAACTGGGTGAATAAAGCCTTTCTCTTTAGAGTGTAAAATTTCAAAATGCTTTGATAATGTGCAGGTTTTAATGTTACATCCAGTATGTCTCTTTGCTTAGAAGAAAAAAAAATATTGATTTTCCAATATATGTCAAGTATGCTGCTCAAAGGGTTGGAAAACCAATTGAAAACGACAGTAGCTGTGAAAAGCTTAAGAGAATGTGTGTGAGAAAGGATAGCAATTTATTTCACCTTAGAAACTGATTTAAACAGGACAAATGGTATAAAATATGAGGGCTTTGTTCAAAAGTTCCAAGTATGTATAAAAGAGATGAAAGTGTAGAAAACCAAAGTGTACTCAGCAAAGTCAAACTTATGGACTAGACATATATATTTTTTTAATTGTGCAGATGTTGATCAAAAGGAAGTGGGAAAATGCTCTTGCTCACTGGGGAATTAAAAATTTGCAGTTTCTCTCATTAGCAGCAGAAGAATCAAATGTCTTATGAGACTCTCAAACTAACAACTAATTTAACTCTTTTACCTTTTTACTTCAACTGTTTTTTCTGAATAAACTGACCTTTCCATTGTCTAGGCAGGGAAGTGGCTATGAGAACTGGCTTTGGAATCAAGCAGGGCTCAGACTGAATCCTCATCCTGCTATTTCTAGATGTGTGACAAGTAAGGTACTTGACTTCTTTATGCCTCAGTAAAATAGTCATAATAGTTACCATCTCAAACAATTGCTTTAAGGATATGAGAAGATATTCATGCAAAACACTTACAAGAGTGCTTGGCAAATGGTAAGAACTCAATATATGTCAGCAAGGATAAACACGGTGATGAAGATTTTGATTCACGCATTAGCCTTGGGGACTAATAACTATGTATATATATTACAGGTATATAATTTTTTTGCTTACATACTGGTGCCGATTTTATAACATTTTGCGATGTCATAATAGATCTGCCTTCAGCCCCTTTGCATGTATTCATGTATAAATGCTCTTCCTTTAATTTAGGGATTATTCAGTACATATTTAGACATTTAATACATAATTAATGTGTGAGGAATGAAAACAGATAGTGAGAGTAACGTGGTATGAATAGGGTCATCCACAATAGGTAGTACTACACCACAGTGGAGAAACACACCTGATATAATGCTAGTACAGAAAATAGAAATTACCACAGTTATCAGTTATGGAGCACTTACTATGTGTCCAGTAATGTTCAATGAACTTTTAAAATATTAACCTATTTAGTTATCTCAGTATATCAATGAAAAAAGTTACTATTATCACCTGTATTCACAAACAGAGAAACTGAAGCACAAACTAGTTAAGAAAGTTGGCCAAATTTGCACAATAAATAGGTGGGGTAAAACATTCATTGCTGACAATCTGGCTTCCAGCATTTACATTCTTTTTTTTTTTTTTTAAAGATTTATTTATTTTATTACATATCTCCCCTTCCCCCCCGCTGTGGCGACGCGCCGAGACTTGGTCACTGCGCAGGCGCGGCTTTCCCCGCTTGTGGGCGGCTTCTGCTTCCATCACAGCCAGCTTTTCAGTTCGCGGGTGGCTGGCTGCGCTCCATTCGCGGGCAACCTGCCCTGCCCGTGGCGGCTTTTGCCTGTCCGTGGCAGCTTCTTGCCCTGCCCACGGCGGCTCTGGCCCACCCATGGCGGCTTGCCATTCTCAAGGCAGTCTGCCCGCTAGGAGAGGTCCCCGGGAACCGAACCCGGGGCCTCCCATGTGGTATGCCGACGCCCTATCCACTGGGCTATCCAGTCGGCCCCCCAGCATTTACATTCTTAACCATTATTCTCCATTATCTTAGATAGATCAATTTGAGTTTTTTTGAACACATGGGGATTCAAACATGAGGAGGAACAGTTTTCACAAGCACTCTCTCTGTCTCTGGTTTATAGCAAAAGAGATTTTAATGATGCTGTTTTTACAGAGGATGCAGATAAGAACCAAAGATAATGCTTCTCCAAGAAAGTGCATTTTAAAAGAATTAGTAAATATTATTAAATAAATATTTTGGCAGGCCACATTTCATTTTCCCTTTCAAAAAAGAATTCAGGGGTCTGGTCAGGGTGATGGAAAAGTTTTGGTAATGGGTGGTTTTGGTAATGGGTGGTACCAAAACTTTTGTAAAGATAATTAACACCACTGAGTTGTATATTTGAATGCAGTTAAAAGGAGAAAGTTTAGGTCACATATATGTTAGCAGAGTAAATAAAAAAGAGACTGTAAACACAAACAGTAAACTCTTATTAAAAGTAAGGACTATGGTTAAGAGTATAAATATAATAGTATTGTTTCATCAATTGTACAATGTTACCACACTAATGGAAAATGTCAATAATAGGGAAAACTGAGTATAGGAGGGGGTGGGTTTATAGGAATTCTGTACATTCTTCATGCTCTTTTTGTAAACCTACAACTCCTCTAACAAAAACAAAAGCATTCAGGGCTCTGTAATCAAGTAATAATTTTAAAACATAAAGAATATTGAGATTTCTGGCTTTTATCCCACATGGCTGCTTAAGAGAATTGTTCCTACCACACAAGCCTAATCTCAAGCAATGGAAAAATAAATTCATATTATGGATGAAATAATGGTTTTTAAATGACTTTTGATCATTTGATGGATATATCAAAATAACTAGAGAATTCCAGAAGGGATTTTTAAGGATTGAGTTCAGAGGATAAAGCTGTACTTGTGCTTTTGTGAAAAGTTACATTATTGATCTAAACTCCTCCTGATTCTTATATTTTCCCAATTATATTTAAAATAAAGGAAAATCAAACAAATTTGATTTTCATTATTATACAAATTACAAAAATTTGGATTTTAAAAGGAATTTTGGATATTTTAATTTCTTTTACAGTAATGCTTTAGTTGAGGTATAAAAAGTGACTCTAAGTTTTGATTAGTATTGTCCACCTATGGTGTACTTAAAATAAAAAGACAATAATTTAAAGTATTTGTTATTTGACAAAGGAGACTTCACCCAATGGTTTTTTATTTTAAATAATGGAATATTTAATTAATAACTTCTTTTTTTTTTTTAAAGATTTTATTTATTTTATTACATATCTCCCCTTCCCCCCGCTGCGGCGATGCCCCGAGAGTGGTCACTGCGCAGGCGCGGCTTTCCCTGCTTGTGGGCGGTCTCTGCGTCCATTCACGGCCAGCACTTGCTTCATTTCGTGGGTGCCTGGCTGCGCTCCATCCGTGGGCGACCTGCCCTGCCCGTGGCGGCTCTTGCCCTGCCCACGGCGGCTCCGGCCAGCCCATGGCGGCTTGCCCTTCTCAAGGCGGTCTGCCCGCTAGGAGAGGTCCCCGGGAATCGAACCCAGGGCCTCCCATGTGGTATGCCGGCGCCCTATCCACTGGGCTATCGAGCCGGCCCCCTAATTAATAACTTCTAAAGTGCTTTTTGTTTTTCTGAATTCTTTATTCAAGCAAAGACTGAATTATTCTTATAGCAGTTGCTGTGTAAATATGAGAATAATGTGCCGGTTTTATCACCTAAACTCCTCAATATCAGCCCATTTACTATTATTGTTGTGCTTTCTGACTGCTTGTTTGCTTGTTTGGTTTTATTATGCAATTTTAAAAGGCTGTGTTATGTAATTTTTAGGTTGAACAATAAGATGACAAATGGAGAATTTGTCTTCCAAGAATTGTTAGCTAGTGGAGGATCAGCACTTCCACCAAAATGTATTTGAAACACAGAAATCAACAGATTAAAGGTGGCAGATGCTGCAGCTGCAGAGAGGCTTTCAGATAGTAAGACTCCAGAGAGGGGAGAATCTCAGAAAAATAAACTGATTTGTAGACTCTTAGCCTGGGGATATTTGACAATTTGAATAATACCACCTAGAACTTGTGAATATGTCACCTTATATGGAAAGGGGACATTAATGTGAAGATGCAATTAAAGTTGCTAATCATCTGACATTGAGATAGGAATATTATTCTGGATTATCCATGTAAACTAGATCTAATCACATGAGTTTTTAAAAGCAGACAACCTTTCCTTGATGTGCTCAAAAAGGGATGTAATGAGAGAAGAGTAAGAAAGAAGTTACAATGTTGGCTTTGAAGACAGAGGAAGAAGGCAATGAGCCAAGGAATGTGAGTGGCTCCCAGAAGATAGAAAAGTCAAAGAAACTTATTCTTCCATAGAGCCTCTGGAAAGGAATGTAGCTCTGCTGAAACCTTAGTTTTAAACCCATTGACACCCATAACACCTTGTTGTGGTTTGAAGCTGTATGTACCCCAGAAAAACATGTTCTTAAATTTAACCCATTCCTGTGGGTGTAGAATCATTGTAAGACCTTTTGAAGAGGCCACTTCATTAAGGTGTGACCCATCTCACTCGGGATTGGTCTTAATCTTATTACTGGTGTCCTTTATGAGAGAATGAAATTCAGACAAAAGGAGAGAATTACTAATGGAGAAACCATAACCCAGAATAGAAGGGAGAGGCCATGTGCCTTGCCATTTAACAAGCTAAGCACTAAGTGTCACAGGCATCCAGCCCCAGAATTCCACATGAGAGAAAGCATTGCTCTGATGTTGCCTTGATTCAGACATTTTCCAGCTTCAATACCTTAAGATAATAAATTCCCATTGTTAAACCAACCTATTTTTATTATATTTGCTTTGCGTAGCCTTGGAAACTAAAGCACACCATGACTTCTACCCTACAGGATTGTAAGATAAAATATTTTTATTGTTTTAAGTGATCTACATTAGTTGTAATGTGTTATGGGAGTGATAGAAAACTAATACAGGGCACAAGCAAAGGGCACATATTTAGACTGTGCAACATAGGGCTGCTGCTGAATGACAAGGAAACTGTAAGAAAGTTTGGTAAAGATTGGGCTACTTCAAGTACATGTTTGCTTTCTCTCTGCTTTCCCATCAGGGTAAGGGAGAAGTTGGAGAACAAATGTTTAATCAAAAATATCTGACAAACAGAGTACTGTTTATCAGCATTATTGTGAGAAAGGACTTCATTTTGGTCATTAGGATAATCATTAGGATAATTTTTTAGTTTATAATCCTGGAGGAAAAAGTGTGAAGCAGATAATCCTAGAGGGAAAGGGGTGAAGGAACAACCAGAAATGACACCCAGGCTCAAAACAGGGCAGTCTGAGATTGGACTGAGGGTAACTTTTGCCACTTATTGTAGCTGAAGGAAAAGGGAAGCTTTGATCCAGATAATGGAGGTAACTGACAAGGAATTTAAAATATCTATTAGTATGCTAAAGAAAATAGAGGAAATAATAGACAAAATTGATGAGAATGTGGAGGATCTCACCAGATAATTAGAAATACAAAAGAATCAGATTCAAATTTTAGAACCTAAAAATGCAACAGCTGAAATTATGACCTCACTAGAATAGAAATAGCAGCAGAATTGAAAGAGTCGGAAGCAGGATTAGAGAATACCAGAGTCTTCAGGGATAAAGCATTGTCTTACTGATGCCACAATTTGGGACGTCTCCTAGGCTTAAAACCATAAAACAATAAAATTTTATTGTTTAAGTTACCCCAGGGGAAGATGTCATTGATGAAAGTAGGCAGGGCTCAACTCTCTCACAAAAACAGCAGAAGAAAGACAAAAAGCAACCTGAGGGAGCTGCTTTAGGGATTTGCAGACCACACAAGTGTTTCACATCCTCCAAGAGGGTAAAGAATGGAGAGATGAAGAAGCCAAAACAAAGAAGCTGAAACAAAAAAAAACATAAGTTCCTAGTCCCCATGACCAAGAAGATCACCCATCCTCCACCTTAAAGGCATGCAGCTCTGATAAAACCTGTGGCTTCCTACAGCTGAGAGGGGAATAAATGTCTTGCTTTCTGGGAAGAGAGAGGGGTGGTGGAAGGCAGAGAGTGGTCTCTGTTCAGTGAGTTTGGCCAGCATAGTCCTCTTTGAATCTTGACTCTGGCCAGATCAGAATGATGGGCAAGTGTAAGTGGAAATAGACACCTCTGTGGAAAGATTTTCCAGAGAGTGCCATCTGCTGACCAGTCAGGAAACTGCAAGGGGAAAAACGTTCTTGGCGGCTCTCAACCCAGACTCCTTGGACCAGCTATGTGCCCACTTAGTGAGAGCCTCTGGCCTGATTTTGACAACTTAAGCTGGGGAATTTTAAAGACTCAGAATAAGTTCAACCAAAAATCAAAGAAAAGCCATGAAAAAAAAAAAACCACCAGTAGACAGGAGAGAACTTGACCATCAGAGTAAATTCACCAACACATTCAGATTCCTAGACATCAGCAAAAAATTACAAACAATACAAAGAAAAACAGGAAGAGATGGCTCAGCCAAAAGAACAAACCAAAAATTATGATGAGACACAGGATTTAAGATGACAGATAAATGATATCATACAAATCTTCTAAATCAACTCAAGGATTTGAAGGAAGATATTACTAAAGTGATAAAGGATATGAAGAAAACACTGGGTGAGCATAAAGAACAATTTGAAAAGTAACAGAGTTTATGGGAATGAAAGACACAATGGATGATATTTTTTAAAATATGAGAGGCATATAAAAGCATATATGAAATGGCAGAAGAATGAATAAGTGGAATTGAGGACAGAACATCTGAACTTGAAAAGACAGGAGAACAGACAGAAAAAAAGAATGGAAAAATTGAACAAGGTGTCAGGGAATTGAATGACAACACAAAACACACAAACATATGTGTTATTGGTGTCTGAGAAGGAGAAAAGAACAACAAAGGGACAGAAAGAATATTTGAGGAAACAATTACCAAAAACTTCCCAACCCTTATGAAAGACATAAATATCAATATCCAAGAAGTACAACACACCTTAAGCAGAGTAAATCTAAATAAATCTACTCTGAGACAACTACTATTCAGAATGACAACTACCAGAGATAAAGACAGGATTCTGAAAGCAGCATGAAAAAAGCAATGGATTACATACAAGGCAAGTTCAATAAGATTAAGTGTCAATCTCTCATCAGAAACCATGGAGGCAAGAAGAAAATGGTATAATGTATTGAAGGTACTAAAAAGGGAAAAACTTCCAGCCAAGATTTCTTTCTCTGGCAAAACTGTCCTTCAAAAATGAGGGTGAGTTTAAAGTGTTAACAGACAAACAAAAACTGAGAGTATGTTACTAAAAGGCCAGGTTTACAAGAGATACTAAAGGGAGTGCTACAACCTGAAAGGAAAAGACCAAGGTGATAGACTTGTAGAAGAGTCTAGAAATAATATTATTAATAAGGACAACTTAAAGTAAAAAAGAAAAATAGTAAGTTATGACACTGGAAAGCCAAAGAATAAAGTGGGCAAAGTAAGTAATGCCTTTACATTAATAACACTGAGCATTAATGGATTGAATTCCCCTATCAAAAGCCATTCCATCATATGTTATTTGTTTTAGCAGTAGAAAACTAAAACAGTAGGACACATAGAAAATGGATAGAAATAAGGTAAATATAACTGATCTATTTGAGTAATTCCACTAAATATAAGTGATCAAAATGCACCAATTAAAAGACTAAGATTTTCAAACTTGACAACAGATGATGAATGGAGATATTTTGGCCTTTCCACACTTCCAAATTAATAGATTCCAATTTTCTTTAATTGTTTAATTGTATATATGTTGTTAAAGTGGATGTCATAATAGTTCAAAGAGAAAATTAATTATATACATTTCACTCACACATATATTCACAGGCATTTAATTTATGAGTATTCTGTGATTACTATTTAATTGACTTTTCACACAGTTGCATCTTACTTATAAATGGAAGAAACAATTGTATAATAAACAAATGAGACATGGCTGACCTAATATTTTTAGAATTTATATATAAGATAATTTACACTTACTGAAGTAAGATAATTACTGATATGTTTGAGAAAAACAATGTGCTACAACTTAATTTTTCTTTCAATTTATGACATTCATTAAAACTCAGTTAACATCACTGTCCAGTCAGCAATGATGAAATGGTCTGTAATTTCTCTGCCTAGTAGCATAGTTAGTAGCCACATGTAGCTGTTGCACATTTGAAATTGGCTAGTACAACTAAAGAATTTAATCTTAATTTTACTTAATACTAATTAATTGAAAGTAAAATTGGAATAGCTATACGTGGCTAATGGCTACAGTCTTATACAGCACAGGTCTAGTGCCTTGATACCTTACAAAGTATGGATGATACAGAAAATTAAAAATATTCCCTCTAATCAAAAGGTGTTCTAATTCATAGGGGAAGTAATTATTTAAAAATACCCCCCCTCAATTAGAGGTGAAGTTGACATCACCATCCCAGAATCCTCAGGACTGGGGAATGAACTATGGACTAGAGTGGACTTAGAGGTATTCTACTATAGACTTATTGTGATTCTAACAATGAAAGAAATTACAATATTGATGTGGAGGCAGTGGCCAATGGAGGCTCTGGGGTCAGGGAGAAGGAAAAACAGGTGAAATACAGAGGGTTTTTTGGGACTTGGAAATAGTCCTGAATGATATTGCAGTGGCAGATATAGGCCATTATATATCTTCCCATAACCTGCAGAATTGTATGGGAGAGAGTGTAAACTACAATGTGAACTATGGTCCATGCAATGCCCCATGGGAAAATAATGATCATTTTAATGGCATGGAGGCACAGAGATAGTCTGGTTTTATGAATAATTGAGGGTTAATCACAAGTACAATTGGAAAACATCATATAAAAAGACATTATAATAAATGACACTACTATTCATAGAGCACTTCTCAAGTCATAAACTTAGGCAGTTTTAGTCCTCCATATCCCAAACCTCCAGATCCAATTCATTAATATTCCTCATTAACTATACCTCTAAAATAAAGCCATAACATTTCCACTTGTGACTTCCACTACTTCTACCCTAGATCACTCCATCATTACCTATTGCCTTGGCATATTGCAATAGACTGCTATCTAGTTTCTCTACTTCTTTTATCTCTATTTTGATATAGTTACTCCATACAGTAAGTATAGAAAACATTTTAACATACAAATTAGATCATGATACCTCTTGTTAAAATTTTTCAATTACTTTGTACTAGATTTATTTAAGCAAGCAAACAAAAAAATCTTTCTTACCCTAATTAACAAAATACTATGGATCTAGCACTACTTGACTCTCATCATGCATCTTTTACTTTATTCCTTTATGCTCTAACTACTTGCTGAATTTAGATTCCTCTGCCCTCCTAAGATTGTTCCAAAGTGTATAGTACCTGTTCTTAAGGGTAGAAATGCTCTTCAACCTGGTATTGGCTGCTTTTCTCTCATTATTTGGATTTCAAGTTAAATATCTCTTAAAGAGGTCTTTCCCAACCATCCAATCTATTTGTTTATCCAATAATTACCATTTCACACTATTTTAATTTATGCACAACCATGTTCTAATATTTTAATTTACAATTATTAACTTTATTATTTTCTTAATTTTTGTCTCCTTCACCAGAAATTCTAGTACAAGCAAATTGTATGTCTAGCTAAAAAATATCTAAGAGCTTAGCACAAAATCTGCAGGGTAGTAGATATTTAATAAATATTTGATGAATGAATAATTTAATGAAAAGAATAGAAATATTTTAAATGTATTTGGTACACTATTTTTTCACATTTTAAAATAGAAATGATTACATAAGAGAGAAATAGAATATTGAATTGGTAAAGTGGGAGTAAAAAATGAAAAGTAAACAGAATCACATAATGAATATGTTAAAATTGCTTAAGTACAGATTAAAAGAGAATGGGCCACAGGATTTCTAGTGTCTATCAAAGTTCTTTTTATTTCATTATTTTTACTTTTTAAGTTGAAGTGTAACATATTATTAAAGTGCACAAATCTTAAGAATCCAATTAGATTAATTTTTACATATGTACAATCAATTAGATCCAAAGATAGAACTTTTCCAACACCTCAGAAGTCTCCCTTTTACCCCTTCTGTAGTAGTTTGAGTCTTTTGTGGAACCCTGAAAAATTATGTTCTTAAATTGTTCCATTCGTGTAAGTGTGAAACTATTGCAAAATTTTGACTAGATTAGGTTCAATTCAGGGCCATTTGATTAGATTACACTGGTAAGGCATAGCTCAGGGTGGGTCCTATGCCTATTACTGGAGTTCTTTACAAACTGCAATCGGTGGAGCTGCAGAAACAGAAAGAAACTCCCAGAAGCTGAGAGAGAAGGACCCAGGAGTCAGAAGCTGAAAGCAAAGAGGTCTAGAGGAAACAGGAGAGACCAGAAGATGCTGCCTTGTACTTGATTGCCCATGGCTTCACCTCAAGGAGACAGCATCTCCTTATGATACTTTAATATGGACACTTCCACAGCCTCAGAACTGTAAGCTTATAAGTTAATAAATATCCACTGTAAAAGCCAACCCATATCTGGTATATTGCCTGGGCAGATGTTAGCAAACTAAAATATGCTCCAAATCAATATTCCCCTAAAAGTTAATCTGTGTTTTCATTACTACTACCTCAGATTAGTTTTGTGTTTTTTATGAATTTTAAATAAATGGAGTCATGCAGTTAAGTTTTATTCTATATTTGGCTTCTTTTATTCAACATTACATCTGTGAATTTCATCCATGTTGTACATGGAGCAGTTCATTATTTTTATTGCTAGGTAATATTCCATTTTTATGCTAGATGGTCATTTGGGTTTTGTGTTGTGGTTAGAAACTGCATATGCCTCAGAAAAATATGTTCTTATAATCTAATCCATTTCTGTGGGTGTGAATCCATTGTAAGTAGGACCTTTAATGAGGTTATTTGAGTTAAAGTGTGGCCCAGCCCAAACAGAATGAGTCTTAATTCTATTGCTGGAGTCCTTAATAAGCAGAATGAAATTCAGACAGACAGAGAGAAAGAAAGTCGCAATAATCAGTAAACTGAACCTGGAAAAGAAAAGTGGGAAACCAGGAGACACTGCCATATAACAAGCTAGGGACTAATGATCACAAAAGCCAGCCCCAGGATGCCACAGTCTTCAGGAAGAAAACACCACTTTGAAAATGCCTTGATCTTGACTTTTTCCTAGTCTCAAACCATGAGCAAATAAATTCCTATTGTTTAAACTGTCCATTTCATGGTATTTGCTTGAGCAGCCTAGGGAACTAAAACAGGTTGTTTCCAGTTTTGGGTTGCTTAGAATTAAGTTGCTTGTATACCTCTTTTGTTGTACATAAATAATCCTTCATGTTGGTTATAAATACAGGAGTAGAATTGTTGACTCAAAGAGTTTATTCATGCTTTGTTTTAGTAGATACTGCCAAGAGTTTACCAAAATAATCTCAGCTAATTTGGATTGTAGATAATTTTCACTAATGAATTTGACATTCTTTTAACACAGAGCATGTAATTATTTATTGAGAGGATGAGGATTAATAGTTTTTTTATTTAACTGTTTATTTTTGAAATAATTTTAGACTCACAGAAAAGTTGTAAAAACAGCGCAGAGTGTTCTTATATACACTTAATCTAGCTCTCCATATGTTTTTTTATTTATAGTACAAGTGTCAAAACAATGCATATAATATAGGTACAGTGTTATTACTATAGGTATTATTTGGATTTCATTAGTTTTTCCAAATTTTTTTTTCTATTTCAATATGTAATCTAAGATCTCACATTACATTAAATTGTTACTTCTTAGTTTTCTCCAACCTGTGACAATTCTTCAATCTTTTTGTGACTTCTGTCACCTTAAGATTTTAAACAAGACTGGTCAGATATTTTTGAGGATCTCCCTCAATTTGTGCTACTCTGATGTTTTCTCATGTTTATAATGAAGGTACGCTCTATTGGAAAGAATATCACACAGGTGATTTTCTCTTCTCAGTGTATGATATCAAGGAACACATGATGTCAGTATGTTTAGTCACTGGTGATGCTAAAGTTTCTCATGGGAAAATGCCTAAAAGGCATGAATTTATTGAGTATCATAGTTTTCCAGAGCTGTTCTCAAAGATAGTACCAACTGGTTGTGGCTTAACAACAGGAATTTATTGGTTCACAGTTTTGAGGCTAGAAGAGGTTGAAACTCAAGATATATACATGGTTTTCTTTCTCCCCAAAGCCTGTAGTGCTCTGGTACTGATTGCTGACAATCCTTGGGTGTTACTAGGCTTTTTTCTCTGCTTTCTGTCACAGGGCAATGTCCTCTCCTTCTAGCTTCTATGTCTTCCCATAAACCCCCCAGTAATCTGGATTAAGAACCACCTTCACTCAGTTGGGCCACACTTTAAACTAAAATATCATCTTCAAGGGATCTATTTACAATGGGCTAATACCCACAGGAATGCATATTGATGTTAAGACATAAACTCCATGGGGAGTACAAATCTCAATCTGCCACACTGGAATATAAATATTTTAGATGTATATTTCTAGGAAACTGCCAAGCTGATTTCCAAAGAGTCTGAAACACTTTGTTTTCCACTAAAAATGTAAGAGTGCCTGCTCATGCAAGTCCTTGCCAGCCATTATACTTATTTTGGAATGAATTTATTTTATGGGAAGTGCAAAGCCAACAAAGATTTTAAGCCTGGGGGTAACAAAATATGACAAACATTTAAAAAATGTAACTCTAGTTACCACATTAAAAAAGTCAAAATTGAAAGGAGTAAGCTTTTGTAAATAGGTGATGCCAAATACACAGACACAGGACCCAATATACACAGATGATCTTTTTTCAAAAATGAATTGGGGGCTTAAATGATTTAAAAGTAGCATTTACCACTAGAATACATTGTTTATATTTTCACAGATATATTTAATCACTTGCTTTATGTTTGCTACTTTTCTCAGTGTTAGGGATATTTTGATAAAAAATAGAGACATATATCCTGTCCACATGGATCTTAGAGATTTTGTGAGGCTCTATAATTAATTAAATAATCCAGCAAATAGTTATATAATTACAATAACGATAATGGAAACTATGGAGAATAGGGAAAATATCATTATGCTCTAGAATACTAACCGTAAATAAATAGATAAAGTTATGTATCTATTTTAGTCATATTCCCCCAGTGTAATTATGGTAATATTTTTCTAGATTTGTGCAGGAAGTAATAATCTAAATTATATTTTAAATATTATTGTTATATGAATTTGGTGAAACTTGCAATATTGAAATAATATTTGATTCCGGAAATTATTTATCACAGGGTTAAAAATAAGCAGATATTTTTTATTTGTCCTTCCAATGAATACTGGCAAGTCTGTTAAATAAAATACATTATCATGCTTTCCATTTTTATTCTATTTCTAAATTTATATTTTTATGTATTTTACAAAGCAAAATGAACCTATTAAATGTGTGCAATGATGCATTTGAAATAACTTGACATTTAATAATAGTAACCTATCCATTTGCAGAGATTATTTTTCCCCAAAATAGATTATTTGTTCATTGTTTTGTAGTTTATGGTTGCTCATATGAGGAATGGTCTTTGGGCTTTGAGACTTTCTATTGTATATATGTATATATTTTTTGAAAGAATATCATGTGACTTGCATTCAGGAAGGTAAGTCAAATTGAAGAACAGAAGAAATTAACTAAGGAAACCTAGCTAAAACGTATGTTTACATACACTTAGGTTTGAGCAGTCTAGGAGAATCTTATGTAAATTGATATCTCTAAACTTGTCTAAAATTACCAAAAATATAAAATACCTAACATGAAATTTCTTTGAAATATATATAATGAATACTTAAAAATATACAATTTATACCAATGGATTGAATTTTACTATCACTATTAGCATTTTCCCCTTTATGCAAAGAGTGACATCTTTAGTAATGCTTTCACGCAAAAAATGATGCTTCATCTATACTAATTCCTATTTAAAGTGACCTTCAACAGATAGGAATCCAAATTGACTCCAGGATTGTTTTACGTACAATGTCCACCACATATGAAAAAGAGTTGGAAAGTAGGAGAAAACTGGCCTCAGTTCATCAAAACTTTTTAACTTCACATATTATCAAAGAAACTTAAATAAATAATAAAGTTTTGTTTTTCCTAGTAAATTTACATTTTTAAAAAAGTTATAATCCTAATATTGGTGGGAACATGCTGAAATAGACAATTTCAGATACTGCTCATAAAATGTTAATTTTACATTTCTAGAAGACA
>PVKH010021195.1:0-14394 GCA_004027955.1 Chaetophractus vellerosus | reverse complement strand
ATTGTGAACGTAATTATAGCACTGAAATATATATCTAAATGTGATTAAAAGGTGAAATGTTAAATTGTATATATGGTAACAGAGTAAAAGTTTTAAAGAAATCCATGGAACTATACCACATACACAGTGAACCCTACGTTATGCCATGGACTATAGTTAATAGTACAGTTATAAAAATGTGCTATCATAAATTACAACAATAAATGCAAATAAATGCAAAATAAGAATATTAGGGTGGTATATGGGAATCCTTTTGCATGATAGTTCTGTAAATGCACAACTTCTCCAGTAAGGAACAAAAAAGCAATATAATACAAGAGGTCTACCGAGTTTTTGACATCATAACCCAAATAGCTTCATCTGAAATTCTGCTTGCGAAATATTGGTTTTTATGAGGCATTTTAGCTCATTGGATTTACACACACACACACACACACACACAGAGTATATTTCTTGAAACTTCCAAATAAACCAGAATTTTATAGTATCTTGAAATATATTTCTAGACATGTCTTCCTTTGCTGGTTGATTAACTGCTTTTAAGTGTTTTCCTATATTAATTATATCAAGAGAGAATATGTGCATGTGCATATTATAGAAATGGCATTACCCTTTTTTAATCCATATCATTATAGAAGATGCAGAGCAGAAAAGCAATGATTGTGATTGGAACGAGGAGCTTACATTGTATGGTTCAAAAATGTTTCTTCACCCTTGATGGAGCTCCTTTTCCTTAGGCTGATGACATACAGTAACAGTTGAAGCATATAATACATATCCTTTCTTACTTATGTATTACATTTTATTAGCTAGATCAATATTGCTGTAATTTCCACCCATTAGCATCTCATTGCTGTAAAGTACATAAAAATATTTACATTAACACTGATCAAAATTGCAAGAGCGTATGTTAAAATATGAATGACGTATAATCAGAATTTCCTGTTTCTACTGCCTCTAGTTATTTGTGACCCCAGATATGAAGTTCAAGTTTATACTTAATAGCACAATTATGTAAATCTGTAATTCTAACACTGAATTACACTGGTAATGATCAATAATTATATTTATGTATGATGGGAAGTTAATACTGCCACCATAGATTAATGTAAACAACAAAATTATTTCTGCAGTCAAGAGCTAACAAATCATCATAAACAAAGAGAACTAAAACAATCTCTTCAGAGCCTAATTCCTCCAGCAGAGTAAACAGATTTTTTATTCTCAATGAATGTTAAAGCTCTGCTTAAAGAGAACACAACTCAACCAAAAAATCACAATGGTTGAATGTTTCACCACATGTTTTAATTCTTATTTCAGCCTTCATAAAAGTGACAGTAGTCCGTTTTCTGTATAAGGCTTTTATGGGAAAAAAGTAGGAATCTCAGGAAAATACACCTAGCCAATTAAAAAAAATAACAAATGTACACATCGTTCTGTATATTATGTGTTTCAAGGTCTTACCATTAAAAATCATTTCTTTCAAGTTATAAAGACAATTAGTAAGAGCTATGATGTCAAGTCTGACCCATTTTTGAATTAAAGACATATATAAAACAAAAGCAGGGAAATATTCCATGAGAGGATTTAATTTTCAAGGATTAGGAACTTATGTAGCAGAGAGAAGACATAGGGACCATATTATACTTCTTTGCATTGTTTAGTGTTATATAAATAGTAGATCCTTCATAAGCATATATGAATATAGATCAGCCTTAAAGGAATACAATATAAGAACTGAAGAAGAACAACCTGAATATTGTAAAATGACTATACACCTTGCTAAGACCATAATAAATACCACATTTTCTAGTAGACCAATAGGTTAAAAGCAGAGGAAGTGACTACAGGAGCTGTTTTAGTTTACCAAAGGGCTGCTAATGCAAAGTACCAGAAATCTGTTGGGGTAAAAGCTTACGGTTCTAAGGCCATGAAAAGTCCAACTCAAAGCACCATAAAAGGTGCTTTCTCATCAAAGTCAGCCACAATGTGTTGAAGCTCATATAGTTATTAAATGGGAGATGTGGGAACTAAACAAGTTTTGCCTCAAACTAAAATCTATGTTCTTTGCTTTACACCACACTGCAGAATTAATTCACCCAATGACTTGATATGGTAGATTTACATTTCTTGCCTTGTCCCTGTGGGAATTCCCAAGCTGCTTAAACAAGGATAATCTTATTAATTCTAGCTTTTCAGGACAAAGGTGATTTACAAACAATGCACACATATAAAATTTATTTATTCAACATTTATAGAGCACTGATTACATGCCAGTCACTATTCTGAGATGCACAAATATTAACTCATTTAACTCTCATAGTGCCTATGAGGTAAGCACTGCTATTATTATCACCCCAATGATAATGAGAAAATGAGACATAACATTTATAACTTGCCCAAGGTCACCTGACTTACAAGAAGTAGAACCAAGATTTGGGCATAGGCAGTATGGCTGCTCTGAGCTCTCTTTATGCTGACTATCCAAAATGTCCTGAACCATTTTTAAAGAGAGTTTCTTTCTTTCCTAATTTGTAAATATCTACATGTTTCTGCAAAGAAAGGGTTCTTACTATTTACAGTTTTATTCATAGAATGATTAACACTTATCAGGTAACCGAGGTTTATGGGACAAAGAAAATCCAGAATTTGCAAAATGGAACCCTAAGACTTGTTCTGCCCCAAGGAGTGTGTGTGTCTGTATGTGGTGGAAGGGGCAAATGGTGTTTTTATTACTACATTAGTTGCTGGCATTTAAAAAACCTGGGAAATTTTTAAGAAAAATATGAATTTCTGGCTTTTCATGAAAAATTTAGAAAATCAGAAAACAGGTTTAGTTTTCCTATCCAGCAAAAATCCGTTGTAGCTAAGCAGCTGTCCTTTTAAGAAGCTGCATGTCAGTTCCAGAATTCCCATCTTGCCAATTTCACTCACTATGTTTCTTGTCTGTTCCCTGTGGGAATTTGTATTTGATACTGCTGCTCTAGTCCCTGGAAGGAATGAAGTGAGCAAGGCAGAATTTAATTCTCAGAGGACATAGAAATCCAGGAAGGGACCAATTTCTAGAACCTGGATAGAAGGTGGAATCTTAGTCTCAGATAAAGTCCAGAAACCAATTATTTAAATCTGAGTTACAAATTACAAATTACAACCTGAAAATGAATGTCTGACTTCACATAGAATTACCATGCCATTACCTTAGAGTAGGCACCATATCTTCTCCTTGACGAAAAATAGGAATTCACTCCGCAAGTGGGCAGAGCTGATTTCTAAATTGATCCGGATGTACAGAATGGAAATTTGCAGGAGAAGGCACAAAGCTTGTCTGTCATAATTGAACATGTAAAATATGGATTATTTTAATGAAAACATCACTGTATTTCTGGACTTTGTATATTACCTGAACTTCATTTTGGCCAAGGAATTTTATAAAAAGATGAATTGTTCTACATGATTATCTAGTAACATATGGTTGAGTATTATATTCCCTAAATTCCATGATAGGAAGGAATATGTAAGGAGGAAAGGAGAAAGCGATTAGAAATGCCTTTAACTTATCTAGTGTTTCAGTTTGCTAAATGCTGCCAAAGCAATATACCAAAAGTGGGTTGGCTTTTACAATGGGATTTGGTAGGTTCAAAGCTTACAGTTCTGAAGCCATGATAGTGTCCAAATCAAGGCATCATCAGAGATGCTTTCTCCCCAGGATGCTGCTGTGGGTGATCAGGCACATGGCAGGGCACAATGCAGGTACCTGCTCATCTCTCCCTGCACCTCCAGGCATTGTAGTTTCAGCTTTTGGCTTCAATGCCTCCTCTCAACTTCCAGGAGTTATTCCTCCATTTTAAAAGGACTCCAGTAAGGGGATTAAGACCCATCCTGGGTCACACAAACTAATCAGAGGTCCTTAGCTGAAGTAATTTCAAGAAAAGTTCCCACCTACAATAGTTTACACACACAGGACTAGATTAACCCTAAGTACATGATTTTCTAGGGTCCTCCCAGCTTCAAATCATCATGGTGAGATAAAGGAATTTCACAAAATCTCAAGTTTTTTTTTTAAAGATTTATTTTTTATTTATTATATATCCCCCCCTTTCTGCTTGTTCTCTCTGTGTTCATCTTCTGCGTTCTTCTGTGTCTGCTTGTCTCCCCCCGCTGTGGCAACCCGCCGAGTCAGCTCACCGCGCAGCAGCTTGCCCTGCTTGCTGGGGCTTGCCCTGCCCGCGGTGGCTTGCCTTCTCAAGGCGGTCTGCCCGCTCGAGGAGGCCCCAGGAACCGAACCCGGGGCTCCCATGTGGTAAACCAGTGCCCTACCAATTGGGCTACAGCCGGGCCCTCAAAAGTTTTTAAAGTAATTTAATTTGGAATGGTGGACAGTTATTTAGGGGAAGCAGCTGGTAACTGGGAGGCTTTTTTTGAAATAATTTCTGAGTAAATGATTCCTGATAAAGCAATCATGTGTCAAAATATTAGTAGGGCATCTAGTGGAACTTTCAACTTCAAATCTGGAGGACTAATTAAAAAATACAATAGGGGCAAAATGACCTACGAGTAAAGGAGAGAATCTTCAATGCCACACTCAGCACATTATGTTTTATTTCCTTTAGAAAAGCAGAAACGCTATAAATGCTCCAATGTCATGATTGCATCAGTCACTTCATTAATACCATTTTCAAGTAAACATTTTACAGAAATCCTAGCACATTATGGAAACACATCGTAGTTACTTGGATGTACTCACTAGTATTTACGATAAGAAATAGTTTATACCGTGATATCTTGATTGATGATTTATGAAGCTCAGACTAAGCATTGAGCATTTGCATATAGTCCAGCTCTGCTCTGCAATCATCAAATCAGACTGAGAATTAGAAGATTAAAATGTGTTTAGAGAATAAAACCAATCCTATAAAATAAAAGAAAGGATTCAAAGCAGAATGAGTAAGGAGAAACTATGTGAGGACTTCTGGTTAAAGATTTCACTGATAACCAAATGAAGAAAGCTTGGTTGTTAACACCCAAACCATAGAGCATTTTACTTCACGTTTTTATAGTTTGTGGTATGTATGCTTATATTTATCACGTTATATATGTGTTCTTAAATTATCTATTTGATTATGTGATTTTTGTTCTTTTCTATTCAACCTTCTATGGTCATTTTCAAGTACAAAGTTAACAGATTCCTTTGCAGAACTAAAGAGGAACCTTATGAGGTATATCTGTCATATCTAAAGACCCCATTCTGGTTCATGGATAGAACAGGCCAAGTCCATGACATCCCTCATAAAGAGGCAGGCAATAAATAAAACTAAATGGTCAGAGTACCAGGACTTAGGTGGGGCAGGAAGAGTAGTGTTCCAGTGACTGGATACTTTTATGCTGCAGCTGCAGAGCATAAACATGGTGAAAAATAATCATCAAGTTGTGTTTTAAAAAGAGATATTTGAACAAAAGTCAGAATTAAGTCAGATGATCCAAATCCAGGTCATCGATGTAAGGATTTACTGAGAGAGAGGAAGATTAGGCATTGTATCAGCTACTAATTGCTGCGTAACAAGCCATAACAAAACTTATGACTTGAAACAGTAATAATTTATACTCTGTCATGATTTGGTGCAATTCCTTTGCTGATTTTACCTCTTAGTTGCCCATGCGTTTGCCTTCAGCTGGCATTTAGAATGTCCAAGATTGTCTTGCATATATATCTAACAGTTAGTTCAGGTTGTAGGCTGGTGAGCCTCAGTTCTCCATGTGATTGCTCAGTGCTCCAGGATTAGAGACTGACTTCCTGTGTGGCAGTCTCAGGGCAGCATTGCCAGAGGGTAAAAACAGGGGGTGAAGGTGCCTTAAGATTTAGAATCCAGAACTCGCATAACTTCGACTCCATCGCGCCCTATTAGTCAAAGCAAGTGAAAAAGTTATTCCACACTGAATGAATGGGAAAATAAACTCCCTACCTCCTATGGGAGGAGGTGCAAAGAATCTGTGGCAACATATATCAACCACAGGCATGGAGTAAATATTGGGCATGAAAACCAATTTAGAGTTAGAGAATGAGGATGCACAGAGCAATTTTCAAGGCATCATGTGGGTGCCTCTGGTATAAATCCAAAGTGTAAGTCCTGTGCTTAATTGTAAATATGTTTTGGGTATGTTTAAAAATGTCTGAAAGGTATGGTTGATTACAGAATGTGACTTAAACAGGGATTTTTTTCCTTTGGTAACCTATTTTCTCATACAATACACACAATAATTGTTTGGAACAGTTATTTCTGCATTTCATTCACTATTACAAACTTCTAAGTGCTTATAAATGAAATGCCTTTTCACTTAAACCAGACTTTGTTTCCTAAACCTATATGAATTGGAGGGAGGTGTTTCACACTATACATTGTTATATGCTTTTATTTGACAAACAAACTCGGAAGGATTGTTTTCTCAGGGGCAGAAAACAATTACGTACAGTTCATTGAAATATAGGGCATCTTTTCTTAAACAGTGGAGTTGTAGGTTATATAATTTTGGTGTTCTAGTTGTTACCCAGTGGAGCTGAGAGCAGAGGACTCAATATTTTTCAGCATGATTTCAATGGAAGAGCATTGCCCTAATCACTTCTTATTTTAGGAGAACCTTGGATTCATATTTGGTACAATTCACATAAATTGAAGTAAATTGAAGATGGCTAATTTTGCGTTTGGTATTGTCAAAAACTGACCAAGCTGGTCTCTATGTGATAAGTAGATTATAATCTCATGCTCAGATACCCAAATATACCAGAGGATGCTGAATATATTTGATGAATGAAAGTGAAGATCTGGTTTGGTTCTTCGAATGTCTAAACTAGTGTCGTTATGGGGTGGTCTAGGTGTTTTAACAATGGAGATCTTGACCTTTTTTTTCCGTTTAGTGTACATTTTACTTCTTAATTTCAGGGGATCCTAGATCTAAATTACCTACTTAATTAGATCAGAGAGACATTTTTGAACAAGGCATCATCTTTTTACTTACTGAAAAATAGCATGAATGACATCTATTTTTCTACTCATTCTGTTAAATTTTAAGTTTCTCTTCTCTGTGAAAAGGTGAGTTTTACTTATCTTTTTCATTCCTTGCAATTGCCAGCAAACACCACTGCCTATAATTAGCATGGACTTTTATCAGTTTAGGTTTCGCTGCATATTACATCTCTGTATCTTAAGGTACAGATAAGATAGAAGCTTATTCTTCTCTCATGTTTAAAATGCTCTGAGGTAGGGACAACAGGGGTGAACTGGCTGCTTCACGAATTACTTCAGATACCAGGCTCCGTTTAGCTCATCTCCTGTCTTCTTTGGGTGCATCCTAGGATCCCAGGTCATAGCGGAACTCCAGTCCTCACACACATGTTCTAGGCAATAAGATGGAAGGACAAACAGATGAAAGGAAACTTCCTCCTATTCATATATATAATATTTCCTTTCTATCTTGTTGACCCAGACTCAGTCACATATCAATAACGCCAGGGAAGCTGGGAAATGTAGTCTTTGAGTTTTGTGTATTTCAGCCCACTAAATATTGGGATACTATCGTTAAACAAGAAGGGGAGAATGGATGTTGGGAGGCAATGATCAGTCGTCCACAGTACTTAGCGATGCATATTAATTGAATTGAGCAGAAGTAATAATGCAGGGATGTCTGATGTGTGCTTTGAGAATCACTCAAACTTGGCAAGATATTTGAAATCACCTAACAATTAAAAAGCACCATTATCTGGTGATTTGTGCTAAAACATAACCTGAATTTAGATGATCAGAAGAGACAGTCGTCTCAAAGTATGAATCTATTTATCTTCAATTTCTGTGCTGAAGGCAACAGCTGCATCTTACCAATGAACCCCCATCTGATAGAAACATGTGTCTGATTTCTATTTTAGTCTTGGCATAGTAACTGTGAAAGACTTTGGTTGGCACTTAGTTATATCGCTAATATGTCACCTCCTATTATTGCTACTGTACCAGCTTTTCTGTCACATCCCTTATCATGTAGCATATCTATAATCCTTATAAGTAAGCTAGAATTACATTATTTTACAAAAAAGTATCTCAATTCCATCACTAAGCATATACACCCCCACTAATTTGTGCATTTCATATTTTGTCTTTTAACTTAGCTCTTGATACTATTATTTAAAAGCTGTCAAAAAATCAAGAAAGACTGAAAAGAAGAAAATAAACTAGAAATTTAAACAGTTGGCAGCACTGTGCTGAAGAATGATAAAACTGTATTATATTTATTATTTTAAAAACAAGAGTTGATTATTTTGTTTGCCATCATTTGGTTTCTTAGATATTATATCAAATCTTAAAATTCTTCCCTGACTCAAAATTTGTTCTTTATCATCTTTATTTCAAGCACTGTCAAAATCTTGAATTTGGAATTTCAGGTGGCTAAAAATTTTTTTTAACCAAGTCTGCTTTACAGGCAGTAGTATTTATTTATTACAAAACTTCCGAAGGCCCTTTAATACGTAAGATTATTGCATGTCTTTGTTTTGTTATAGAGCCTTAAATTTCATGTAGAGAATCCTAACAAGGCTAGTCTTACCTTTCTAATCAATTTTGTTAACTCTCTTTTCATCCATCCCTTTCAACATGGACTTATTCTCCTCCATATATGTCAATTTATTTTTTAATGTAAACTTTTAGTAATGTTCAAACTACATAAAGATAAGAGCAAATATCCTAGCTTGATAAACTTGTGCAAAGCGAATGCCTCTGTGTAACCAGTGCTCAGATTAAGAAACAGAATATTAGTGGACCCCAGGTGCCACTTTTACCTTGTTTCATTCACTATCCTCTCTCCTGACTTGCAATATTAAAGTTTGCTTTCACTTACTTTTGAACTTTGTATAAATGCAATTGTTCAGTATATGCAATTTTGGGTCTACCTTCTCTTGTTTTAAAAAAATGCTTTTAGATTCCTAGACATCGTTGCTGATTAAATTTTTCTCTGGTTTTCAGCAGTGTTGCTTAAATCTTGCTGTGCCTTCCAATAGTTTTCTTTGTAATTATTCTGTATGGGGTCCACACAACTTCTCAAATCATTAAGTTGGTGTCTACTATCAGCTATGGAAAATTCTTAACCAATGTCTATCAATTATTATTTCATTCTGTCTTTCCATTCTCTCTCTCCTTTCCTTCCAGGAGTACAATTATACACATATTAGAATTTATTCACTTGTCTCATATTTTTAAGCTCCTTTGGCAATGTATTTTCCTTATTTTTTCTCCTGCTCCCTGTTCATCAATTTTGATATATTTTATTGGCCTGGATATATTTAATTCGATGAAACAGTCTTCAGCTCTGTCTAGTTTGTCTAGTTAATCCCATCTAATGAATTTTAGATATTGTTTTTTCAGTTCTAGAATTCTCATTTTACTCACTTTAAAGATTTTAGTTCACTCTTAAAATTCCTCATCTCTTCATCTATTATCTGAAATTTTCATTTATTTTCTTGAGCATAATTATAATTATTGTAGAGTCACCATCAGCTAACTCTGATATTCAGAAGATCTCTAGGATTGTTTTGTTTTTTGTTTTCCCCTTTGGTTTTCAGGCATGTGGTTCTGTCTTTGGTGTGCCAAGTATCTTTGATTCAATGCCAGATATTATGTATAAAAATTATAGAGGTTGCAGATGTTATCTTCACCCTTTGCTTCAGTAGGCTGAAGAAATTAAGGCTTGATTACCTTAATCAAATAAACGACTGTGCTGCTTGATCCTGGGCATTGCCTCCCTGATATACCTTAACCTGTGCCTGCTTTATCCTGAACCTCCAGACTTTTCAAATGAGTGGATAGAGGAGTCTTTGGGGCCCCATTCTCTTGGCAGATCCTATATTCTAATCTTTACCAAAGTCTTGTCTTTTCTTACCTTCCAAGTCTTTACCAAAACTTTTCTGGTTTTTCTCTTTCCTGTGAGTAGTGATCTTTTGATGCAAAGCCCAAATTCTCATGCTCCTGCCCAAGCCCAGAATTGTCAACTGCCCAGTAGAGTGAAGCAGCTGACTCACCCAACATTCTCCCCTCCCGGGAGTTTTAGAATCTCCAGTTTCTGTTGCCTCAGGAACTCTCCAATACCTTCAAACAGATGATTTGTGTTTTTTATCATTTTTTCCAGTCTGGAGCACTGACTGCCAGAGATACTCAGTTCTACCTGGTATGATCCATGGTTTAAACTGATTTATTTACTCTATTTTAAATACTCTATGATAACTTGAAAATTTACCCCTCAAACTTTGTATTCTGTTACTAATAAGATTTAAGTATTAAATGTGTGAATATATACTTATAGTATGTAAAGAGAAGTATATTTCTTCATGAATAAAACAGAGTGGATTTCATAATGAAATATGTAATGCTAATAAAATTCTTAAATTTATTGGATCTATGTGTTATAGAAAGTCGTTAAAATTTAGCACCTGTCTCTAAAAATAAATATTCATCAAATCGTCATTGAGAAAAAAATTTCCAAAACTTATGAATGTTTATTTGGTGGAACTGGGGGAGTGGAATTGGGTATATTTTAGGTGATTTCATTTCCTAATCTCCAATTTTACTTCATTATTCAAAAGTTTACCTGATTAACTTTATACTTTGATAGTAGAACATATTTTTTTTTGGAATTATGAGAGATCTCATATTTTCAAATTTTTATTTCCCCTTCTTGCTCATTGGGCAATCTCATCTCTGCTTATTAATTCAACTATCACTTAAATAGTGTTGATTCCCAGTCCAGACAAATCTATTGGGCCCACCTGAGGTTGTGCAGAGAAATGTCACCAAGATATTGTGGCTAGTGTTTCATGGGTGCTTTAGACTCAACTTGCTGAAACTTTATTTCTTCCCCATCGCTCACAACCGTATCTGTATGAGATACTCATATAATAAATGTGTATTGAATGACTGGCTGAATGACACCTCCAGCCTAACACACCCCCCCCACATTGAAAGTCCAATTTTAATTTCTTATCTTGGAGAACACAAGGGAACCATCAACTGCTGAACTTATCCTCAGCTGCACATATCACCCTCTATCTCTCATTAAGAAATATATATATATATATCTTCCATTTTTCTTTTTATTTGTTCTAATTTCTGTTTTTCCTGTCAGACATTTCTCATTTTCAGAATTAATTAGCTGACCATTGAAATAATGCTGAAAATCTAGAAAATCTACTGAAGCATAACATCCTGCTGATATATACAAAATAGTCTCTCAGTAATCCATACCCTAGAGAGGTTATATGAATTAATGCCCATAATATTCTTGCAAATATGTTTTTTTGTTGTTGTTGGTTGCCTATATGATAATGACCAATTATTTGGAGCAAAATTATTACTTTGTGATCTTAACTTTTTATCATGATATCTAGCTTGTTCACTCCCATCTGATTGTTTAGTAGACCCTTTTCTCTAAAACAACATTCTTAATGGTCATGAAAGCAAGGCTATTTCAAAATAAATCTATTGCAGGCATTCTTAATCTGAAGTATAAGACCATCTTGAAATTGTTTGCAGAAATGGTGCACGTGTGAATGTGAGTGTGTATACTTATCTGCATGCTTCTGCGTAGAGGCCTATAATTTTCATAAGTTTCTCAAGTGGATCTTTGACTCAAAGGAATAGTAGTGATAACTGACAAGTTCATAATAAAGGAAACACACTTGTTCCTATGTTCTATAGAGGAGCAATTCTATTGCACCCTTACATCTATTACACAGAGAGTAATATTTTGTATGTAGTCATTCTAATTTGCATATAATGAGACTGGATTACCAAAGGAATAATTGGATTTACTCAAATCACTCAATAGGCAACAGTGTCAAACACAAAAGCCACATTTTAAAAATCCCTCTTCAATGGACTAACCAGGAGCATGCAGTTTTTCAGTGATCAGCAAGTGGCAACTGATAACCTTCTCCTATTAACAAATCAAACAGCTACTCAGATCTGCTGAAAAACTCCAGTGTTGTCCCTAAATACACTAGTACAAAATCAATATAAGCCAATTAAGTTACATGATGGGAAAAATCATCAGAGGTGTAAGTGATGATTCATTTAACCTCAACCCACCCTTCTTTAAGCTTTAATAATCATCAACTTGCAGAAAATGGTAGGCTTAACATGAGATTTGGATACGTGTTCATCTTGAATTCTACTATTTAAAAATATATAAATTTTAGAAATCCTTTTTCTTGTGGCTGCCTGAAATTTAAACATTTATTACACTGAAAAAATAATTTAAATTAGTGACTGGATGTCATTTATGACCCAAAAGATTTTATAACTTATGTTAACAAATTCTGTTTGCACTTAAAAAGTTGTCAGTTATTGATGGTAGAAAAAGTGAAGATATCATTATTTTCAAGTGATATTATTGCATTTTACTCAAACCATCAAAATGTATTTGGTTGACATAAAATATGTGAAAACAAAATGTAAATAAGGATTTGAGGGGTAAGGCAAATTTAACATATAAAGTATTTTTCACACAAATGGAATAAAGCACTAACCCATTTTTATCCCATTTTATCCCATTTTTATCCCATTTTTTAGCTTTTCATATTTTAGAAATAATTCAGTTCCAAACCCATTATCCAAGAGCTGAAATAATTTTTCATCTACTCAAAGCTTTATAATTCATTTTATAATCTATTACTTATTCTCTTTAGTTCAGATATTATCAAAATTCCAGAAATTACTCACAGCAAAAATATAGTTTTTAAAGATAATTATGAGACTACACTTTAAAAAATATACTTTTATAAAGAATATACTTTTAAAAGACATTTGTGGAAAACACGGTTGACAGTTTTAAAATATCGGTTCATATACTATACTGCTTTTCATCTAGTAAAATTACTCTTAATTTCATAAATATTAATCTTAAAAATCATAGAATTTTTTTTAGAACTTCAAAAGACACTCAAGTTTGTTGGGCCCAAAGCCTTTATTTTACTTCCTCAATAAAAACTCATTAGCAAAATTCATTTCTAATAGGAACTCAGATTTCTGTGCTCTGTCACCCAGTCCATCTCTCTCAATGAAAGAATGACCTTGAATTGAACTGTAGAAAGTAAATGGAAGAAAAGTTTACTGAAAAAGTTAAGTAAGGATACAGGAGATTAATGAATATATTTGTGTTGGATACCCTTCCCTGTGCTGTATATTTAAAGTGATGGGTTCATGTTATTTATTGTATTTTTCAGATCATTTGCAATGTTAATTTATGTGAGTTTGATATTGCTTTTGTCTTTTAGTTGTGTGTTATTCTGAAAAATCCCTGGGGAAGCAAAGGATTTATATGCTTTGTGTACATGTTCTGCAGACTAAGCGCTCTGGAATAATTATTTTTGGCACTCACTAACTGATTAAAACATCCAATTTAACTCATGATCAGTAAGATTAAACCTTTTTAATATACCTCAAAAGTAAATTATCATTTACTACTCAAACATCCCTTTCTGCACATGTCCCCAATAAAGCTGTTCTTTTTTTCATTAATGTACCTTTTAACGAGGATTCCCTTTTATTTCTTCCTTTGGGCAAAACTGCCTTAGCCTTTATAGAGAGGTAGAAACAAAGATGAGATGGAGGCTGACTAGATAAGTACATGGATCTCTTTATAATTGTGGTAGTCTATAAAGACCTCACTTTTAAAGAAAACACAAGTGTTTACTTGATGTTCAAATATCAGCAGTTAAGAAGAAATAATATTTAAAAAAACACATTTATATGAATTAAGGAAAAAAAAGTCCTGTCATCATTTACTTCATTTGACAATAGTTACTCTTTAAGCTTTAAGCATTACATTTCAGTCTCACAGTAGAGCCCATTTAGCAAAATATTCAAAACACACTTCAATACTAGAATAAATTGAAGAGAAAAAAAAGTGTTCCCAAGGATTAAAAAACAAACAAACAACAACAACAACACACACACTCACACCACGGAATGAAGCTAAATTAGAATAGTTGCAATGTTCAGGTCCTTTAACCTGCTGAGGACTGTTGCAGTGAAGTACCACTGTAATGAAGGAGGAGGAAAGTAAAGTGGGACAGATATCATGCATTTGGTTCAGACCGCAAGGAGCTTTAAAACAATCACAGGTGTAAAACCTTCACACACTTGGGGTGGGAGTAGGGGGTGGAGGATCAGATTAGTAGAATCCTCCTGTGTGAAAACTACAGTGTTATTGTGTACAAATATTTTGGTTACTGCCTTTTATGCATAGGATTGACATAAAATGAAACAAGAATTATGGAGTAGGGCTTTAGATGGAAAATAGGTCAAGTCAATGCAATAAATATTGTCAGAAGTTTGATCCTGATTTACAAATAGTTTCCCAGAT